>JADDOH010009600.1:0-138271 GCA_016648135.1 Agrypnia vestita | reverse complement strand
AGATATCCCTTCGGTGATTGGTTAATGTCATGTCGTGCGAACCCATAATAAATTTTTTAGTACGTCTTCAACCGTCGAAGAGGAACGACGCGCGCTTGCTCGAAGAAAAATAGGGTGACCATGTCTGAGGCCACGAAATTAGGAAGAGGAAGGCCTTTGTGTGGACAAAGCAAAGAAATTATATTAAATGTTTATAAATACGTGCAGAATAAACGTGAAGCAGCATTGATGGAGGTAATTAATATTATATATTACATTAATTTAATTTATTTTAGTCCTTTATACTAATATTAGCTAAACAATGAGACTTTAACTACTTTATTTTTATTTCTCTGAGCAACAATGTTGGTCAGAGAAATATATAACATATTTCTTTATTTAAATAAAACCTAAAAAGAGTCAAGTTTTAATAGATATAATACGTTTTTTTTTTCAGAGTTTTACTTTTATTGAAGAAGATTCGGCAGCTACTGGTATGTCTTCCAAAACCGTAAGATTAAATTTATTTTATTTATTTATTTTTTACTTTTAACAATATGCGATTATTATTTTTTAACGAAAACCTTACTACACAGAACCTGTGATGTATCGTTAATTTACAGTATAAAAAATTATATTCATATAGGAATTAAAATAACACAACATACAAACAGTAATATAAACACGACGAACTTCATAATAAACACACTAATAAATCTTACGTGCGTACGTAGATTATATCAACAAAAGAAAAATAATGCTTCTGTACTATTTCTTTATTATTATACTATCTCGATGAAATTCATTCTATTCCGTTTTAATAATTATGTTATTTCATATTATACCAATGAGACTTATTCTTCATATCGATGGCTCAGTTCCATATAAAACCGAACCTCTGACACTTTAAAATACATTTAAGTCGATAATCACCACAACCGATTTGAGCGAGAAACTGCAAGATGTCAACTGACGCGAGTTTTTTGTTTATGGAGCACCATAATTCACTAAAATATATTTCCATACAGCGATATATCGAATTGTATTTTTATGGAACTGAGAGATTGTTTAATTTTTTTAATTCCTTCTGTCTATAAATAGAAAACCAATATTTTTTTCGAATCATACCTTTGTGGAACTGATAAAGAACGATTTTTGAATATAATGGGTAATATAACTCAAAACTTCATTTTTTTGACTTACCGTTGTATGGAACTGAGCCGTCGATATAGAAACACAATGCGATATTGGAAAAAATCATTTTTTTTCAATACCCTTAACACTGATAGTAATTAATGTATAAATATATATTTTTTTTTGCAGAAATTTTCTCTTACTGATGAAGTTTCGGCAGCTACTGGCGTGTCTTCAAGAACAGTAAGATCTTTAATAGCAGCATTAAAAAATAATGGCAAAGATGATGCTGTGTCGTCGCCAAAAAAGAAAAGAAACCGGCTGAGTCAACTCACTCCAGATACTTTTGACGAATGTGTGATAAGAAGGAGTATATATGATTTTCATTTGAAGGAAAAAATATTACCTACAACCACAAGCTTATTTCCCGTTCTACAAGATGCCATCGGTTTCAACGGTTCCGAGTCATCACTGAGGAGAATTTTGAAAAATATGGGATTTCAGTGGTGCAAAACAAAGGACAACTTGAGCGTATTACGAGAAAAACCAGACATCGTTTGCAAAAGGATATCCTATTTGAGAGCGATGCGGAAGTATCGTGAAGAAGGCAGGACAATAGTATACACAGATGAAACCTATGTTCATACAACCCATGTGTCATCATTTTCGTGGAATGACAAATCAGGTGAAGGCATGAAAATCCCAATATCAAAAGGATCCCGTTTTATTATTGTGCATGCCGGCAGTGAAAAAGGTTTTATACCTGATGCCTTACTTATGTATAAATCCCACCAAAAGACTGGGGATTACCACGATGACATGAACTTTACTAATTAACAAAAATGGTTGACGGAAAAATTGATCCCCAATCTAGAACCCAGGTCTGTGGTGGTTATTGACAATGCATCATACCACAACAAGTTGGTAAATCCAGCACCGACATCGAACTCTAAGAAGGCCGATATGATAGAGTGGTTAACTCAAAATAATATTTGTTTTAGAAATGATATGCTTAAACCGGAATTATATCGGCTAATATGTTTAAATAAAGACATTTTCAAGGAATTCGCTGTCGACAAGCTGTTCATCGAAAGTGGTCATGCCGTATTACGGCTTCCGCCATATCACCCAGACCTTAACGCGATAGAAAACATTTGGTCAATCGTAAGGGGACATGTAGGGTCTAGAAATGTCGACATGACATTGAATTCCGTCGAAAAATTAGTTAAAGAAAAGGTGTCGTCAATCACTAGCATTGAGTGGGGTAATATCTGCAGTCATGTATGCAAAATAGAACGCCAATATTGGGAGCGGGATATGGCATTTGACGATTTCACCGATGATGGTAATTTAATTTTTAATGTGTCTGATAACGAAAATGATGACATATGTGATTACGATGCATACTTCTAATTTTTGATTCGTTTAAATATTTGTTTTATTTTTTTTCATTTTTCCTAGATAATATATTCAATTTTCAATACATTTTTTCATATAGAGTATTTTGATTTTTATACTATTTTTCTAATAAAACATATAAATCGAATTATTTTGTTTAAGTGGTCCTTTACCCTGAATTTAAATTTATGAACATGATTTTAAAATACCTATATAGATATGTGGTAATGTTAAAAATAAAATAAAATATTTTTGCATTTTTACACCATGGTCACCCTATATGCTTTGGCATTTCTAAATGACGGAGACTTTACTATAAGTCGACCACAATCAAAAGACCATTCCCTAGCTTTGTCCGGTAAGAAGAAAGCGGGGGAATGTTGCCTGGCAAGCCCTATTACAAGCCTTAATATGATATTCCAAATAAATATATTTTTTTTAACTTCACAGCAAACACAGCAAAATTTTGTGCTGACATTATACTTATAATTTATAGAAATTAACCTTGTATATGCCACTTTTTTATTGAAAAAAAAAAAGGTGTATACAAAGTTGATTTCTATAAATTATATATATTTTTTAGTTTAAAAAGGGTTACTTAATAGAAAAACTTATTTTGTGTTCATTTTTTGCATTGTGACAACACACATATTTTTTGCGCACATTATTTTGAATGCAGTCTAGCTATAATGGTTTTGAGCAGTGTTACTATAATGCACTTTCCAGATTATAGATTACTAATCTTATCAATATACCTGTTACTTTCTTCTTCACTTGTTTAGGTTAGGATAGATTATATTATAAGGTAAGTAAAGTAAGTCAATAATTTAATACTCAATATTTACTAGGGCTCCACTCAAAGCCCTTGTTCTGGAATTTATGGTGATAAGAATAGTAATTAAATTCAACACTCGACAAAGTATTAATAAATAATGAAAATATATTATAATACATCAGTAAATAAAAATATATATATTGTAGAGATAAAGTTCCTCTTTTATTTATGTGTTGAATTTTTCCATAAGCTCCGGGTCTGGTAAGAACAGCATAAATATTAACTCATTTTGAGGTGCACAATTTACTTGCAAAGAGACCCATCTGCAGATAATAAAAATTGATAATTTATGTAGTCATTTTTGTAAAGTTATCGCCTCAAGGGCGCTCGTGGGGCAGACAGCCCATTACTGAAATGTATATAAAATGTAATGAGATAGCTCAATAATAAGGTCTCACCACTGCTAGACACAGGTCCAAAGAACAATACTTATTTTTACTTCCTTTCTTTTAACTCGTAGCATCTGCTTGCCTGCCGAAAAAACTTTGGATCGATTTTTAACCCTTTTCCCGTGATCCAATCGAGTTGAAACTTTGCAGGCAGACTCGTAGCGATGTTAAAAATAATCTAGCAAATTTTCTTTAAAAAAATTGTAATTATTGTAATATTAGGTCCTTACATATGAAATTGACGTTTAGTATGGGAGGAACATAAAGCCGATTTTTTTTATTATAATATATTTATTTAATCAAAGTATGTACCATTGCTATCTATGCACTTTTGCCATCTCATAGGTAGTTCATCGATCCCTTTACTATAAAAACCATTCGGACGGGAATCAATAAAATCTTTGAAGGCGGTTTTGACTGCCCCATCGGAGTTGAATTTTTTCCTTTGCAAGAAGTTATCCAAATTTCGAAAAAAATGGTAATCTGTTGGGGCAAGGTCCGGAGAGTACGGTGGATGTCTTAGACATTCCAATTGAAGCTCCTCTAATTTGGTAGCCGTCGGTTGTGCAGTGTGTGGTCTAGCGTTGTCATGAAGCAGCAGTGGCCTAGAGCGATTAACCAGCCTCGGTTGTTTAGCAGCTAGCTTTTCCATCATGGTTTGCAGTTGCTGACAATAGACATCTGCCGTAATCGTCTGGCCAGATTTAAGAAAGCTGTAGTGAACGACACCAGCACTAGTCCACCAAACGCTCACAAGTAACTTTTTTGGAGTCAATTTTCGCTTGGGGCATGGTTTGGCTGGTTCGGCAGGGTTTAGCCATTGCGATGAGCGCTTCCGATTATCGTACAGGATCCACTTTTCATCACAGGTAATGATTCGATTTCAAATCCCTTCATTATTGTACCGGTTGAGTAATGCAACGCAGCAGTCAACGCGCGTTTGTTGATTTGCTTCACTCAATTCGTGAGGTACCCACCTTTCAAGCTTTTTCACCTTACCAATTTGCTTCAAGTGGATTAAAACAGTTTTATCACTAACACCGCAGCCTGCAGCTAACTCGGATGTGGTTTGCGATGGATCCGCTTCCACAATAGCCTTCAATTCTTCATTATCAATTTTGGTCTCCGGCCGTCCACGGGGCTTGTTCTGCAGGTCGAAATTTCCAGAACGAAAACGTTGGAACCAAAACGCACTGTGTTTTCTTTTGCGGCACCGTCGCCATACACATCATTAATCCTTCGAGCCGTTTCTGCAGCACTGGTGCCACGGTGGAACTCGTACTCGTAAATAACGCGATATTTCAAGTTTTTCATTTTATAAACTGAGTGACGCAAAGAAAAAAACAATTGAGGAAAAAACAAATGAATTATAATTTTCAAAACACAAATACATGAGTAAATAGCTGTATAAATTTGGATTTGGAATTCCTAACCAATGAGAAGATATTTGAGATCAAATTTGCCAGTACGGAAAAACGTCAATTTCATATGTAAGGACCTAATATAATTTTGGATTTTTCGAAAATTTTAAGTTTTTTCAAATTGGAAACCATACAAATGAGAAAGGAGCCGGACCTGTTTCAACTAGTCTGACTCGAGCCATGGGTCTGATCAGACGGTTTCGCCGATGCCGTGTCCCCCTATACCAATTATTACGTTTTCAATATTCTATAAGTTTCAAGGATAATAATATACATGGAATAGATTTTCCACATAAAGCAAGAGGAATATGTTGATAAAATATCAAATTGGAAAGAATACAAACAAGAAAGGTAGTATAATAAAAAACTTGGTTTTTATGGGTTAGTTTTTTCACATGCCTTTTTTGCCCAAATGTCTTTTGCTCTGATCTTTTTTCTCTGATCTCGTCGCTCCACGGCCACCTTCTAATGGCACAAGCCTTGTACTCCACCGCCTTCTTTCCCCAATGCCCATCATTTCATCCATTGATATTTCTCATTGCCACTTGAACTTGCAGATTTTTTATCAACTGATAACTGGATATTAGGCACTTGAGATGTAGCCGTAGCTTCTTGGGCAACATTCAATTTGAGTATGACATTGCCCACTGCGAGTTGTCAATCAATATTAATGAACACCGCATTGCCGTTAATCTCTTTTATAGCGGCTTTTTTGGGGTAATTTGATATTAGAACTAAGTTTAAATCAGGATTTAGATGAGAAAACGGAAAAATAGAAGAGCATGCAATGCAGAGGCAAATATGCAAGACTACGATGTAAAATTTGTAAATAATGAATTTATTATTAAGTATTTCGTTATGTATCTTATTCCTCTTCTACCCCTTATACCAGCACCGCATAGGAGATTCCAACTCTTCCTATCTTGGGCTTCGCTCTCCACGTCAGCCCAATTTAGTTGCAACCTCGCTTCGCAGCAGTCCTCCAACTATTTCCTAGGACGGCCCCTTGGTCTTCTACCTTCTGGTCTTGCCTGGAATGTCCACTTTGGCAGTCTATCTGCCAGCATCCGCATGACATGTCCTAGCCACCGTAACTGATTTCTCGATAAATGTCAATAAGGGTTCCACTTGGAGACATTCTCTCATTTTCTCTATTGGTTGTATATAGAATTCAGCAAAACTCACCAAGCATAGAATGGTTCCTTCAGTTCCGCATACGGTATGGACAGCATTCCCTTCACTGTGTATACATTGTTCCATTTCGGTGGAGTCTTCGAGATGGAATCTGCAAAAGTAATCATTCATTTTTATATTGAATATTTTGAATTTAACATTGTATATTTTATGATAGTGAGAAATGTTCAATCGAAATCTTAAAATGTTTATATATATTATGTCAGTATTTCCTGAATTGTTATAGTAAAAAATAATACTTTTGCCCAAGAATAAATAGTCCAATAAAAAGTAATATAAAAGAAAAAAATAAACTAAATAATTTATACAAATTAACTTTGTAAAAACCACTTATTTATTGAAAAAATTCAACATGTTTCGAAACCAATGGCTTCTTCGTCAGGATAACAAAAATAATTTATATAAATTAACTTTGTAAAAACCACTTATTTATTGAAAAAATTCAACATGTTTCGAAACCAATGGCTTCTTCGTCAGGATAACAAAAATAATAAGTTTTTATCTTATATTTTTACAAAGTTAATTTATATAAATTATAATTATGTCACCACAAAATAAATTTGCTATATTTGAAGAAGAAGTAATCTAAATAAGTTTCAATTTATAAGAAACCATGGCTAAATCCAAGATGATGGTCCCTATAACAAATTCTTCTGAGAGTAAGTATCTTTGATACAATTGAATGTCCTGATTACAAAATTAAAGAGAATTGACGCTCAAATAAATATTTAATTAAATATTACACTTTAAAATTTCAAAAATTGTATTGCATATTTAAACATTTCATAGGCAATATCGGGGGAAAAACGTGTAAACCATAGAAAAGATACAAGATTTTCATGACAAGAATTTTATTTACAAACAATATCAAATGTTTACGCAAGCTGTAGACAGTAAAAACATGATGAATACTGAACTTAGGAATTTTTTGTATTCTGTTAATATGATTTTGAAATAAAACAAAATTATTATTGTACAATATTTTTTTCTTTATGGTTTGCGCTTTCCTTTAGCATATCTTTTTCTATGGTCCTTAAAGTTACTGATATGCAAAATTTAAGGTGCAATTTTCGAAACTTTAAAGTGTAATATTTTATTCAATACTTATTTGAGTGTCAACTTTCTTTAATTTTGTAATCAGGAAATTCAATTATACTGCGGATACTTATTTTCAGTCGGTTCTGTGATAAGAACCATCGTCTTTGATTATGCCAAAACTAATGAAGAAGCTCTACTAGCTACAAAATCAAAATCGAGACTGCTGTGAAGTGTTTATTGAACTGAATAATCGGTAAACCTATTTAAAAACAGAATTTATTGAAAATGAAACCAAAGGGAAGTGGTCTACCACAATAAGCTAAGCCGACCACTTAATCTAGATAAATATTATCAATAAAACTCCGATGCAAATGGATCAAAACATTATGTATCATTCAGGCGCTGACACAATGCCCATCATATTTCAGACAAAGACAATTGGCAACTGTTTCAAATGGCTCCAATGCAACACAGAAGCGGAATTTTATAAAACTATGTGCTACTGACAAGATAGTAGCATTAAATGTTTTGACTTGCCAAATACATCATGAATTTTACATGACAGTATTCAATGTCTTGATTTATCAAAGACATCATGTATAATAATCTCTCAGTATTTGCATGTTCGTTGATGAAAAATTTTTCAATATTTTTTCATTTTTAAGATATTTTTAAAACTGTTTAACAAAATTTAAAAAATTACAAAATCTACATATTCCATTGTGTACCTACATACTCATAGAAGAATGACTCATTACCTGTGTCATTTTAGTTCTGCCTACCAGAATCCTAGATCAAGGTGTAATCGCTGTTCAGAATATTTTGAGTAAGTCCAAATTTTTCAAAACACAATACTGGATTTTATCGCCAGGGGGACATCATCAAACAAGATATATTATAGATGTCTCATTGAGACGAAGCTATATTTTTATATGGGAAAGTAGGTATGATAAAGTATATCAATAGATATACTATATCACTAGTGCTATGTTGAATCCGAAATTTGAAATATTTTAAGAACAGTAAAAATGTTGTCGTTAAAGATAAATTAACAGACCAATTACGATTTTCCTTTGATTCCGAGTAGGTTAGTGTTTTAAAAATCGACCCTTCACAGTAAAATATTTTTCCATTGAAATATATAAAAAATATTTTCTTTGCCCCTGAATGTGTTGACAATAATTACTTCGAAAATAATTACATCAATAACAGATAAGTACAGTCAAATAAAAATATGTTAACTAAAACATAATGCTTCCACAAATAATGAAGAAATAATATTAAAATTGCGTTTAGATTTAGCCTATACATGAGTAAGCTTATAATTTATAAATTGTACGCAATGACGTGGCGTTTCTCCATAAACGCATTACAGCTAATGATTGATTAATTGATGGAAAAAGAATCAGTTAACAAATACATTTACAATTTGTTTTAGAGCGAGTACCGTGAAATTGTCTTATAAAACGAAGCTTTCAAGCAAACAAAAGAATGTCAATACAAGCGATTCCTTCCATATATGGATGAAACACATACGCCGTTACATAAAAAAACATCAAAAAATTATTTTTATAATAGTTTGAATCATACCTGAAATTGTAGACCCAGCCAGCAAGAATGTCGCGAACAAATATAATAACATGATGCCAACGATATACGCACTAGACAAAAGCTGGATTTAAAGTATGTGCGTGATGTGATGTACGTGCGCACCGCTCGACGGTCGCACCACTAATCAAATTCGAGATGCCCGCCGTAAGCGTCAGCTATAAAATAATTGTGTTACAATAATAATTAATCGACCGCATCCAGATATTTTCGAGTCACGCGGGTAATCTGAAAAAAGAACCCCAACAAAGAAATTGAATGACAGTAATTTCAAGCCGAGCCGCTTTCAAAACAAAAAACATACTCCATTACCAATTGCCATAACTAATAACCATTATTTCCCATTTACTTTTTGTGGGATTTACATATCGTCATGATCGTAGAACAATGACGGTTGTGCAAAAAATTCCATATTGACTTTTTTGGATCGTTAAAAAGTGAAAAAAAAGACATCTAATAGTATATAAAATGTGTATTTTTCTCATTCATTTAGAAAATACGAAGTCGGTGTATCGACGGTTTTGAATTGCGATCGTAGAATAATGCAGCATTTGTAAAAACGTCGTTGTACTGCACTGACTATATTTGAGGTTTGAAAGGTATCAACTTTAAATAACTAACCCAAGTTTCAAAGGAAAATCTCTTGTAGTTATCGAGCTATGACATAAAGTGTCTTTATGTAAATAAAACTTCAAACTGCTCTCCTGCAAACTTGAGAAAAATCACAGCGTCGTTGTTCTACGATTATGACTATGTCTGAACTGGCGGAACTGCCAGTTCGATACAATATCCTCCGGTAAACTGTTCTTGGCGTCCACCACTCCATTTATTAGGAAGTGTTTCCTTGGATTCGAGGAAAAGATGTCTTATTTAGTTTCAGGTGGCGTCCTCTCAGTTGCGGATTATGATTCAGTATGAAGAAATATTCAAAATCTGAATACTTAGTGGTAATAGCCGTTCAAGATTTTGTATATCTCAATCAGATCTCCACGATAACAGCATTCCTTTGGGAGCTTTAAAATTCTTAGGCCCGGTTGTTTCAAGTTCGATCAAAGTAAGCGGAAATACTGGCTTAAGCTGAGCTTAACCTCAAGGTCACGCGAAATCTCGAAGAATTGAGTTGTTTCAAATTTTAAAATCGGATTAGGGGTGTTGCAATTGTGTAAAATAAAAATCATAGACAAATGCACGCCAAAATAATTTTGCATATGGCAGCACATAATTTAAATTTCATTTGACAGCAACAGACAGCAAGCAGATCAAAGCAGATGTTTCGAAACATGTCATCAACGGTTTGTTTTACTGAAGATTTCCACAAGAAGATGAAAGGAGAGTAGTGGGCCGCATTACGCAACTAATTTAATGTTTTGTTGCTACTGTCCAACAGATTTTCGAAGTAGATTCGAGAATACGATGAAAAGCGCCAGGAAGGTTAGTTATTGACGAAATTAAATGTTATCTTACCTATTTAGTGTTTGCAAGAACAATATGTTTTTATTTGATCTGTATTGTATTTCTTTAGTTTTTCTGTTTATAACCTTTTCTTTGTTTGCAGGTAATAAGAAAAGTGAATCCAGAGCCTACGACTGATATGCAGAATAAATTATATGTGGTTCAGTTAGATATTTTCAAAACCCAACTATCTAAAGAATCGACAGGAAATTCACGAAGTTGTTTTGGAAAGGCATAATGCCAAAAGAGATCTGGCTTAATTTTATTACAAGTTGTATTTTTTATTAAAATATTCATTTTCCCGTTAATAGGTAGGTATATAAAATACAATAAAATAAAAGAATTTCATACACCGAATATATTGTTTTATTACTATTATTCCGCGGACGTCCTCTGCTTCTGCTGCTTTCGACAAACAATTTTCCTTGCCATCCTTTCTTTGCTCATCTGTTCCACATGACCAAACCAGTGGCCATGTCACTGGCTCTGCATACTGAGAATTCCGAGTTCGATTCCCGGTGAGGTCGCAATACATCTTTCTGATTTCTTTAAAATCTAGGTGTTCTTGTCGGACCGCAATTAAAATTGGGCCTTCAGGCCCATTGTAGCATTAAAAATTGCTGTACATTTGGTTTGAGGGTACAGTCCTCTCCTATAATATAGCAATTACCAAATCTGGTACCTAGTACCGTTTGTCGTAACTTGATATTTTGTTTGGACATAATGACAAATATATTTCTGATTTTTATAGTGCTCTTCGGCTGACTAAAATGTGGTCTGTGGTCAGCCATTGCTCTGGTAATGGCTGACACTATCCGCAGTCCAAGAAGCAGTGTTCCAGATAAATCACCTATGCACCTTTCATGGATATAAATGTAAAATTATCAAAACCCGAGTGAAATAGAAACCTTGAAAAAAAATATTGTCGACAATGCCCTGCAGTAAAATTCATTTAGAGTTGCGGAAAAATCAATTTCTTCTGACAAAAAAGTATTGTTCGAGATCTAAGTAAATTACTTCTCCTGTTAAGGATATACTGTAGGATCAGTCGATCGTCAGAAAAGCCTGTGTCACCCTACATAATATTGTACATTTCGACACTTTGTATGTAAAATGTCGAAAAATTAATAAAAAAATATTTTATTGACAGATGTCAATTACATTGCGCAGTGCGCATGTGCGACTCTGACCGAGAGTTTAATCTAAAATTTCCGCTCAGAATTCTCTGACAGATTTCGCTTAATCCGATTTGAAACAACCCGTTTTTGAAAAAAGTACTAAAAATTTCAGTTTAAACTCTACGCTTACTTTGATCGAATTTGAAACAACCGGGCCTTAGTCTTACCGATTATTCTAGACCACTCAGAACAGTTGGCATTTTGGCACTTTTGCCTTTTGCACATCTTTGCACATTTTCGAGGAGTGTAATGTCTTAAATGAAATATGGATTCCAGATTCGAAATCCATACTCCAGTATCGGCCTCACATAGGTATTATATATGTGGGGTTAGCGACCCGTTTCCCCACGCATATTGATCAGCGCCGAATTCTCACGGAAAATCGATCGCGCGACAAAAAACAAGTAAAAAACTTCGTGTCATCTGCAAAAAAGCTGGAAGTGCATTTTATGAATGCATGAAGGTCCAGGATGTATGGTATGAATAGTACAGGGCCGAGTATAGATGCCTGTGGCACGCCAGTAAGGACTTCATGGGGTTCGGAAAGAAATGAGCCTATTCTAAAAACTCTATACAATATTAAATAATAAAAAAACATAGATCAATAATAAACAAAAACCATTATTAGTAGATATTATTCATATGACTCCCATATGGATAGTAGCGCTTTTTCACATATATGCCACAATGGTGACTCACCCAGAACTGTCGGTGTGAGAAGTCAGTGTCATGCCCGTTGGGCTATGAAGGCCGCGTTATATTCATAATATCGAAATTCCTAATGAAAAAATATTTAAAAAACAAATGTATATATAATCTGAATGTCTCCAAATAACCTTTTCTAAAATGGTTAATTATGTAGATAACGATCCATTATTTCCCTAATATTTGAATAATTTGACGTTACTGGCATCATTGAACATGATCTTTCTAACTTCTTCGAATCTATGACTTTGTCTATGAATACATTTTGACATTGACAGCTTGCGTCACGTACTTTTGAGTCAGCTCTATAATAATAAAGTTATTAAAATGGTAAATTCATTACTTGAAACAATATCTAATGTATAATTTTGTAAGTTCTTTAATAATTCTATTTTTTATTTTCAGGCTACGGAAATAGAGGATACTTTAAAGAGGATTCACGCCCATAAAGGAGTTGTCGGCACGATCATCGTCAACGCGGAAGGTTTGTTCGATATCGAATCCATTATGTTGTTTTGATTTTAATAACCCGTTACCATGGCACAAAATGTCATTTTGGGTTTTTATACAAACTAAATTGGATATTTTATTTCGATTTTAATTTTAATTGAGAATGTTGAAGTTCATATACTTTCCAATTTTGAATAGAGAGTCTCATAAAATTCTACAGTATTCTTTGCAGCCAGGTGTTTTCATGAATTCTTTTTTATCTTCAGTTCAGTGTTTGGGGATGGGGAATGACCTATGACTTCCAAAATTCCACTCTAATCACTCTTGGTTCTACAACCCCTGGTGGGTCATGGCCTCCTTAAGAGTCTTCCTCCACTCATCTTGGTTTTGTGCTGGTTCTCTCTGTCTATATGTCTTTGAGGACATTGTCACTCCATCTCAATTTTGGCCTTCCTAAGCTCCTTCGCCCTATTCAGCAGGGACTTTGGTGCTTGATGCTCGGTCATTCTCTTCACATAACCCAGCCGCTGAAGTCTTTCCAGTTTTATAAATTTGGTGACGTTAAGCTCTTTAAACAGAGTATAAAGCTCATTGTTTTTACGTCAACGGCAAGTCCATTTTCTAGAACCGGTTCGAGGATACGCCGCAAAATTTTCCTTTCAAAAACGTCCAGTGCTCGCTTATTCCTCTTAGTACCCAGGTCTCGGTTGCGTTTATGAGCGCTGGTCTAATAAGCGTTTTGTTGCTTATACTCCGGGCATTGTTTTTGTTATTTATTTGCTGATGCAGTTTTCATAATATACTTAATTAATTAATTTATTTTTCCAATAACATACATCTTATACTATCTTGTACAAAGGGCTGAAAACTATAAACAAAGTATAAAAATATGCACCTAACATGTTACACCATATTAAAGGAACTCCTAACCAGGAATGTTACGGAGGTCGCTTTTTCGGAACCGTTATTCGGGATCGGAGTTTTTAGATTTGGAACCGAAACCGGAATCGAAGGTGGAGGCAGAAGAGAAATATGTTAAGGGCAGATCTTATAAAGTAAAATAACAAACATTATTATTCATCAGTTTTATTTATATTGACTTAAAAAACAATACACCTACCTTGGTATTGAAAATAAAAATAATCGAATTTTCTTAAATCTTAAACAGTACTAATAATAAATAAGATCAAATGAACTGACTCCAAAAGAAGCAAATTGTATTTAATGAACAAAAGCTTCGCAGCTTTATCTCCTTTTGCTATGCTTCGACCTCCGATTATAACTTCCGATTTCAATTTATCGGAACCGGAGGTGCAAAATCAATCGGAAGTTCAGACCTTTCAGAATCGAAGCTCCGTAACATCCCTGGACTCCTAACTATAATGATCTTGAGTTTAGTGATGGTTAAACCATTATTTTTGGTACAGTTCTTTGGGATTTGTATCTGAGTGTATCGATGATTGACAACTAAGATAAAATTCTTGTCTAATACTAAAAGTTGCCAATCGAATTGCAAAAAACCAGTTGCCAATCATCAACGCAATTAGATACAAATCTCAAATAACGGTTAGTGTGTCACCGGTTGAAATACCATCTCTAATTGAGTTATGGGGGCTATCGACATTTATGGGTATATAAAACTCCATCAAGAGAAGATGTAGACAATACCATATTATTTTAAATTGTGATCAAATTCATGATTGAATTATGTGCTTCCCATTTCATTTTCTCTTTTTTATGCAAGCAAAATGCAATTTGGTATGCGAGTACTTTTTTTTTAATGTGTATTTTAGATTTCTTTTCTCTTGATGAAGAATTGTCATTGATGGAAATTCCAGTTTGCGTTGTATAACCTTGATTTACAACCCTATGGCCCGAATTCAGAGTCAATACTTAGATGATTTAAAGGTTAAGGTACGCCTTAAAAGCGTAATTTTCAGTACAAAATAACATTTTTAAGGCGTATCTTAACCTTTAAATTATCTAAGTATTGACTCTAATGACTTCTAACGTGCGTACATAACTACTCGCATCCAATTTTAAAAAATTGTTTCAATGATTTTGTCCTTCCCTTCAACTAATATTATACACAAATAGAAAAAAATATATATAAATTACAGAATCCATCGAAAAAAGAATTACTAGAGTATTAGTTTATATAGAAGGTACCAGCCATCAATTTGAATCACACTGAAACTCATTAATTCACTTTCATCTACTGTCTTTATCAATCCCTGATTTAATGATACTATTAGGTCCTTACATATGAAATTGATGTTTTGCCGTACTGGCAAATTTGATCTCAAATATCTTCTCTTTGGTTAGGAATTCCATATCCAAATTTATACAACTATTTACTCATGTATTTGTGTTTTGAAAATTATAATTCATTTGTTTTTTCCTCAATTGTTTTTTTCTTTGCGTCACTCAGTTTACAAAATGAAAAACTTGAAATATCGCTTTATTTACGAGTACGAGTTCCACCGTGGCACCAGTGCTGCAGAAACGGCTCGAAGGATTAATGATGTGTATGGCGACGGTGCCGCAAAAGAAAACACAGTGCGTTTTTGGTTCCAACGTTTTCGTTCTGGAAATTTCGACCTGCAGAACAAGCCCCGTGGACGGCCGGAGACCAAAGTTGATAATGAAGAATTGAAGGCTATTGTGGAAGCGGAATCCATCGCAAACCACATCCGAGTTAGCTACAGGCTGCGGTGTTAGTGATAAAACTGTTTTAATCCACTTGAAGCAAATTGGTAAGGTGAAAAAGCTTGAAAGGTGGGTACCTCACGAATTGAGTGAAGCAAATCAACAAACGCGCGTTGACTGCTGCGTTGCATTACTCAACCGGCACAATAATGAAGGGATTTTAAATCGAATCTGTGATGTGCTGTGATGAAAAGTGGATCCTGTACGATAATCAGAAGCGCTCATCGCAATGGCTGAACCCTGCCGAACCAGCCAAACCATGCCCCAAGCGAAAATTGACTCCAAAAAAGTTACTTGTGAGCGTTTGGTGGACTAGTGCTGGTGTCGTTCACTACAGCTTTCTTAAATCTGGCCAGATGATTACGGCAGATGTCTATTGTCAGCAACTGCAAACCATGATGGAAAAGCTAGCTGCTAAACAACCGAGGCTGGTTAATCGCTCTAGGCCACTGCTGCTTCATGATAACGCTAGACCACACACTGCACAACAGACGGCTACCAAATTAGAGGAGGTTCAATTGGAATGTCCAAGACATCCACCGTACTCTCCGGACCTTGCCCCAACAGATTACCATTTTTTTCGAAATTTGGATAACTTCTTGCAAAGGAAAAAATTCAACTCCCATGGGGCAGTCCAAACCGCCTTCAAAGATTTTATTGATTCCCGTCCGAATGGTTTTTTTAGTAAAGGGATCGATGAACTACCTATGAGATGGCAAAAGTGCATAGATAGCAATGGTACATACTTTGATTAAATAAATATATTATAATAAAAAAAAATCGGCTTTATGTTCCTCCCATACTAAACGTCAATTTCATATGTAAGGACCTAATATATAAAATTATTAACGGTTACCTTGATGTACAAAATGTTCTTTGGGAAATTAAAATAACAGTTTCCATCTGAACCACCTCAATATGCTGTATATTTCATTAAATTTTTTTAATGCGAATTATACATACTTTATGCTATATTTATTTTTCTTCTTGTCTCTTCCCCTCTTTCTAAGTATATCTGTTCTGTCCTCCCCATGCCTGATTCCCCTTTAATTCTCTGACTCTCATGGTTTGTTCTTAACTTAAACCTTTAATTTTGTATATTTTTAAGTTATTGTTATATTTTAATTCGTAACTTGTTAATTCTACGGAAACTTGTAAGATGGTGTACTATTTAACATTCATGTGAAACCCGATTTTATTTGTACTGTTAGTTTCCCGTAAATAAATATTGGGTACATTATTCATACCTTTATTACCATTTCTTATTATTAAATATTGTTTTAATGTTCCAGGAATACCCATAAAGACGTCTCTGGATAATGCCACCACAGTCCAGTATGCGGGACTCATCAGCCAACTGGCCGATAAAGCAAGAAGCGTTGTCAGAGATTTGGTAAGAATGCTACTTTTTTAAAAAAAAAAATTTTAAGGGAGAAAATTAAAAAAAAACCTAGCAACCTTATGGGCTAATTTTCAGTACAAAATAATATTGTTCTGAATTAGGGCCTAAGGCCCGGTAAGGCAACTCGGATTAAAGTAAAAGTTTGTTTAAAGTGTACATTTTTACGGTGGAAATGGCTTCTACGCCCATGTACATTTTTTCTGTTTATCTATTATATTACAGAATAAAGTTCAAAATCCATTCGTGTGTATTCTTACTGAACATATGAAGGTTCTCAATCAATCAGAATGGTGTAAAAAAGTTAAAATTCATTCTTAGAATGAATTAAAAGTAACCCATTTTTTCTGTGATCGGTGCGCAACGATTTTTTATCGTTTATTCAAGTAATTGGTGATAAAGGTATCTTAAGTTGTCGTTTATTTTGTATTCTTATTATTTTGCAATAGTTTGTAGCAGACTTTTTCAAAAATGACAAAATCTTTGGATAAATTCACACAAAAGTTCTGTGTTCGTTGGTAGTGAGTGAGTCTTGTTTTCGGTTATGTTATCTTTTTATTTCACATTTATTGCGAATCATATATTGTATGAAAGACTTTGTTTCATAGATTATGATTTTGGAAAGATATCTTTTCAAGAAATCTTGATTCACTCTAAATTTGTGTTCAAATTACCTTGTCTCATTGAGCGGATCCGCGCTTGCAATGATGCTCATTTTCAAATATGTTTTTTATTCAGTTTATTGATATTAAATTACATTATTATTGTACCTTTGGCTGTAAAATCTATCGAAATATGAAATAAAACAAACAAAATCCCAAGGTAAGTTCAGTATTTTATTTTCCAATCATTTTCCTTAGGTAAGGGAATACTTACCATACATTACCTTACATTTTATCACATTACCATTTATAAATGTATAAAGTATATGGTAATGTGATAAAACAAGTAGTAATTAATAAAAACCTTAGTTACATATCTTTGAGAATTTTTTTTCTTTAAATTAGTGGCGTCCAACCCGTGATTCAAGATGTATGATACTTTGTCTTTCATAATGGGTTTATAACAGGGTTCTGATTATCCAAGATATCTTTCATTGTAGTCATAACTACATGACACGTTTAAACCATTCAACTACGTCTTCAACTCTAATACTTAATCACTCATTTTTTTACAGGACCCAAGCAATGACCTGACATTCCTGCGAGTGAGAAGTAAAAAACATGAGATCCTCGTAGCGCCAGATAGAGAATTTATCCTCATGGTCATACAGAACCCCACAGATTAACTAATTACTTATATTTATCTAATATTTATTATGGCTTATTTTCTATTGACACTATAAATAAATTTAGTGCAATTTCCAGGTTATCATCGCACAGCAAATAATCTTGTTTTAAAAATTAAAAATACATGTTCTTCGGAAAAAAACAATTTTCATAGCATCTACAGTAGCCGGCAAACATCTTGAAATTCTGCGGCGTAGTGGGGGGACGTTTGCGCATCTACCTTTCTACCAACGAGACCCAAATTTCGTCTTCTGCGCATTCCCCCACTTAGCCAAAGAATTTCATGAAGTTTGCCGGCAACTGTAATCAAATTTTAATAATGCTTTAATTTTTTTTTGCTTATTTTATTTATCACAATCTGCAACCAGTAACATTAATTGCATAAATGCTATTAATCTTACTGGTTGCAGATTGCAAACTCTACGACTCTCAATTGGTCCTCACAGTAGACTCTCAACAGGCATTTCAGTTCTGGACTAACCAAAACACTCCACTTGTAGACAGGAATATGGAACACTTACACATATCGCTGCGTTATCACAATTCGGGCCTGCCGAGGGGTCGCCGTTCTTACTAAAACTTCCAGTGAATGGTCTACAGTATATCCCGTATTCATGCACGTGTTTAGCCTATCTCGTCATTTGTGATTTTACAATATCAACCAATTAAGAATGTTTTAACACACTGAATTGTCAAGAATGCATGCCACTGACATAGCTTTTTGTGTATCACAGGCATGTGTATTTTTTGAAAAGTTTTTCATTTAATAACACATGACTTTTATTGCTAGTCTCACGTGTTTGTTTATGCAACAGCAGGCCATCTTGTTGTATGGTAAGTTGCAATTTTCAATTTGATGGACAAGTTTTTTCAATTGCTCTTGGAAGGTTAATAAATAGCTATGTTGGTCCAGCGTTCGAATTACAACTGAAAAGCATGGTAAAACAATATTTTTGTAAAATTTATAACTAACCTAGTCGATTGAAACTGCAGCTTAAATTATGACTGTAAATATGTCACTATCTATCTTGTGAATTATTTTCTCATATTAGATTTCTCTGCGCCTCTTCATCTGACTTTGTCATTTACTTGTGAAGGATATTACGATAACGAAATTATGTTACATTACTTATTTAAAATATTAAGGCATTTATATTAATCTTCTTTTGAATTATTTGTTAACACTCAAGAGGGAAATGTAAAATAAATAAAACAATTTTTATAATAAGAGATGTTTTATTTGACTATACAAGTATATTACGGAAAATGATTGCACACCAATGATCAAGAAATGAATAAGATAACATACCGGATTCCACCGAGAAGTGCGATGTTCACTGTTCGACTCTGGCGAGTTCTGTATATAAGTGAAGACTCCTCGGGAAAAACAATGAATGTCAGTAAATGTTTATTTAGAGTAAAACAGTTTTTTATAGTTTCAAAATTTATATTTCTTTCACTTATGCTCTTTTTATATAAACATCGATTCAACTTATTACTACATATACATATTCTTTGCATGTAAGTATATTAAATGTACATACTGTCAAATAGACAATGACATTTTTTGACGTTTGGTGGGCAGATATTCCCATTTCTTGCGGTGGATAAACAGATATAAATTTAACTATTACAGCAGATCACGACAGTTTTACCCAATTCTGATTTATTATATAAAATAATAGCCTAAAAAGGCAACAGATGGCATTAAAAGAAGAAAAAAAAGTGACAATCATTGTTTTTCCCGAGGAGTCTTCAAATGATAAAGGAGTCCTTACTGTACCTCAGGGAGCATTTTTCTTTACATGTATGTAAAATTATACTTACGAGGCGGCAAGTCTAATTTATTCGTGTGTTATTAATATGCTGACGCCTTTCCTGTGCGTCGCTTGAACCTACCTAGAATGAATGACCTCTTCTCTAAGCAAATCATAGCAAAGCGTGAGAGACTGACAAAGCAAAGAATACCAATTCAATTGTGATGACAAATCGGAAGATTCTGGAACACGAAATGCTGAAATAATATTTTTGATTAGAAATATTAAAAATATATGCAAACCTTAGTCAAAAATTTTCTTGATGATAATAATAAAAAATCAGTTTCATTGAATATATTGATGCTACACCAGGCAAACAAGATAATCTCATGTTATAAATCAAAAGTAATACTGTCATTTTGAAAATGACCAGACTTTGGAATATGTACTCTTTACAAGTTTTCATAATTTCTTGAGTAGGCCTACATATACATATAAATTTATTATATTGAATTTAAACCATTGAATAATAAAAATAAGAATTTATCTTTATATCACATTTAATTAAGGAAACTTTTTTCAAATAATTTTATGTTTACAAAGTCATGTGACTAATTTGCGGTGAAAATTTATTTTAATCCCTTTTTAATTTTAATATATGAACATATTCATGTTTTTTTTAAGGGAAATATTCACAACGTGTATCACTCGAGAGAGTTAAATAACTTTTATATTTATTACAATACAAAAAAATTAGATTTTTGCAAAATAATCAACCGATGATCATTGTTGGATGTTTTTTTTATTGCGGTTAGATTTTTTTGCATATAAAAGAGAATCGGGGATGACAATTTTTGCGGGTAATGGATATATGATATATAAATAAGATTGGAATTTTGGTTTAATTATTTTTATTTCAGAATAAAACGGTTACACATATTTAAGTTTTAAAGTTATTACACTATTATTTAATCATAGAAGCGGTGATAAAACAAATCAAGATATATTAAAAGATAAAAAAAATCATTTGTTCGCAAGAGCTTTTTAAATGCTGACTTTTATATAAATACTAAGTTTAATGTATGTCCATACATTGACAATGATATTTTTGTGTTATCGAGTTACATACAAATATCAGGTGTTAATATTTTAATTAATCGTTTAAACTTGCAAAGTGGTGACTATTATTACTAAGTGTTTAATCAATAAAATGCAACCACAAATAAGTAATTAGATCTAATGGTATCGCAACAAACACCTTTCTATACTTTTCTCGCTTATAATACGATGTATTTATTAGTCACAATAGAGACAATTTTTACTTTTAAATTATGTTTTCAAATTATCATTGCATATTTTCATTATACTCGAGGAAGGATCATCAAAAATGGTAGGCTTAAATTTGTCAAATGTAAACCGTTCACTTTTAGCGAAGTTGTAAACCACTTTTTAACTAATGAATCATATAATTTTTTACATTCATTGCTTTTGAGTTTGCCAGATGTCACTCGGTATTTTTGAAGAATATGTCAATGAGGAAATTTTTACAAATGGTTTTATGTTTCACTGTTGAATAACACTCGTGGTGTGCATGCACATCGCAAGATGTACTTTTTCCACTGTTTGATACAATTCTTTACTTTTGCGTCACATTTGAAATATGTCGTTATTTTTATTAAATAACGTCTTTCGGTTGTATATATTGTGGAGTATTTTATAATGTCATTTTTAAAACTTAGTAGTAGTTAATATTATAAAAGACATGAAATGGTTTTTGACTATATTTAGCACTAAAGACACATGACCTATAATAATTATATTTAGGTAACACACACTTTATTAAAACCTCTAAGTTATTATTTATTTTACTGAAACATACGACAGTTAAAATGGCTAATTATACAAGCTTAGATAAATCAAGAGAAACTACAATTTTGTTTTAGCATACAGAGATTTAACTTCACGTGTTTATAGTAAAAAATATTACATCATTTACAACATCCATTTTGAGAGATTCCTTTGATATTTAGATAAAGTATATATTCCTAGTTATTAATTTGTGTTTAAATTAAGAGTCATTTTAAAATTAATTATTTTTTTTAATCATTTCGTATAAACATACAAAAATGTCCAATCGTTTAGAATCAAAATGTAATAAAAATGCAGTTTATTTAGTATCCCAGCATTTAAATGTTTCCTTTTAATCACGATTCATATTTATTTCCGTGATATTAGCTTCCAATGAAGACCTTCAACTAAAGGTTTAATAAGCACTTGTGCAAGATTACAACAAATTCTCTTTTCATTTTTGATGTGTCAAGTGTCCCACATTTTTATATATGATTTCCTATTGGTTATAATACATATTAAGATATTTCATGGTGCCATGATTTGGAAAACAGTGCGAAAATTCTTATTATTTAAAAATGCATACTTCAACGCTTAACACTTGTTTTACAATAACATAATCATCAAAGAAAATGTAGGAGTGTTCCAGTGTGCCAACAGATTGTTGGATCCAAAAAATAAAAAAATGGTGGTGGTTGCGTAAAGATAAAACACAATCACACACACAGTTTAAAACTAATACTCACCCGAATGGTCTGTCCATTAACTTACATGAGGGGCTTTTGATGTGACGAAGGTGTGTTATTTTCAGAAGTCCGAATCGGGAGCTTTCCGGACTGCATTTCTGTATGTGTCAGCAATTAATTGAAATTAGTGTCACTGTTCAAGACTCTTTGTAATTATATGATGTTTTCGCTATTTCCAAATCCTTTAAGGCGGAACATTCATTTTTCAAGCTGTCAAAGAGGTGATATGTGTCGGATAGATCATGCTACTTCAATACGAGATCGAGACATGAACATACGTCATATCAGATAAACCTTGCAAGAGCGTATTTTTTACGTGCCTTGAGAGATAGAAAGTTTGCGAGGAAACGAGACAACCATATGGAGTACCGACGTTTAAAATATATGGGAACGCAAGTCATGCTCGCGTAATATTATTAGAATTTTAAATGTTTTAAGTCTAGAATATAAAAAAGCGTATGTATATTTCTCCAATAATTTAGGTGTTGTAAAAAAAAAATACAACAATTTTTCTTATATCACTGTTTTTTAATTTAAAACTTTTGTCGAATAAGCAGATTTAGATATTATTTTGACTTCCGACTGAAATGTCAAAACACCTGTGAAAATAATTGAATTTAAATAATTTTTATTTAAAATAAACAAAAAACTACTACAACAATATGTATTGAATTAAAAATAAAATTAAAAACCATTTATCTATATTTTAAAAATTATCTCGTAAATTAATATCTTACTTGACTTTCAAATAACAATGACATCAACACGAATATAGCGAGTAATAGCAAGTCAGCAAAAGTGACATGCGTTCAATGTTAGGTTATGAGTAGAAATGCAATTTAATACGAAACTAGTTAAAAAAAACATTATTATCTGCGATGAATAGATTGCTTTCGAATATATAATATGATATTATTTTGAACTAAAGTCAAATTTGGCATAAAAACACGTTTTAAAGTGATTTTTTTATGAAAAAATGATTGGACTACATGAGCGCGTCCGCCTCTCCCGGCTGGCGCGCGGATTGTGATCTCCAGACTGCGTAATATTTTGACACATTTCATACTATAGAATTTGTATTTTTAAATATTAAGTAACGTGTTTTTTATAAAAAAAATTGCTTTTTAATAGTGAATGAAGACTCAAAGTGCGAATATAGATACAATATATCGTTTAAAATCATATTTTTATATGAATAAACAACATTTGAAAATGACCAAAAATCGTAAATATTTAAGCATGTTTGAAAAATGATATCTTTTTTAATATTGAATATTTCTTAATTTCCTACGTACGAATTCTAGATAATTAAGTAAACTTTATATGTATGAAAAAACATATTATGCTTACATACAAATTTTAAACGAAACACTCTTTGCCTGGGAACATTAAAAACGTTTTTTTTGCCGCGGCCTGTGGATTAATGCCTATATTTTTCTTAATTATTGTAAATAATGTTCAATTTATTACTTTTATATAAGAATAAAGGTTCTATCTAAGTTATCGCCCTAAAAAAATTGCAATCTATCATATACATTCTGATATAAATGAATAATAAAAACCCGCATTTTCGTAAAAAAAACGCCGAAATATGCATTTGCAGTGAATGTACCGCCTTAAGGCCCGGTTGCGCCATCAGAAGTAAGAGTTAAGCAAAAAGCATAGATTTTTACGAAAACGGGTATTTTGAATGGTGGAGAACGCAAAAATCTATGCTTTTTTCTCAACTCTTACTTCTGATGGCGCAACCGGGCTTTATTCAATCGAGTATCAATTTATCAAGTTAAAGCGGTTTTCTCGTAATTCAAAATTAATTTTTTTGAATTTCGAATTAACAAAGATTATCAAAAAAAAAAAAAAGTGCATAAACTGAACATTGAGAAAGTCTAATCTTTGTTGCAGAATTAAATTTTTCAAAAATCCCATTAATTCAAACCTCGATAACAATTTGAAATTTTTAAAACCCACAAGTTCCAAATATTTATTTATTTTATAGTTGATTTTTATTTCATAGTAGATTAACTCTGATAATTTGAAAACCCAGATAATTTGTAATAATTTTAGCCTTTTGTGCCATAAATCAATACATTTTAGTTCACACAATTCAATTTGTTTTTTTTTAAATTTGACGAAATTTCGAATAAGTGTAATTAATAAATATCGCATTTTCGAAATACGCAAAAATACAGACATTTTTCACAAAATCATGGCTTTTTTCCTCTTTGTTTTACGATTTTTGACAAATTTCGCAATACGAAATTTTTTTGTACCTCGAATTTAAATTAATAAGAAACGTCCGATGGTCCTAACCTACAATTTATATACTCTTAGTCTCTCAATCAGAGCGAAAATAATGATTTTTTTTACTCTGCTTATAGGCCGACCCGGCACGGGCGCATCTTGCTTGCCTTGTGTTGAAATATGTGTGTTTCTTTGTCTTCTGTCTTTTCCTACTGGACTTAATTAGGTAGGACCATCAGACGTTTCTAATGAGCCTAAACTTGGTGGACATGCTAGTAGAAATGAGTGGAAAATAACTTTATTGTACTTTTGTACGCTTGGAGAAAAAACAAAGCAATATATTTGTATGTTAGCCACTGATATTGAATATAAAAATTACATATTTTTATTACACTTGATGTAACAAAAAAAAACAGAGATAGGTCGCTTTCGTGTCAGGCCTGGGTAAATTTTGTATGGACTGTGACCATTTTTCTTTAGTGTTTTCGAATAATTTCTTGAAATATGAAAAAAAAAAATATATATATATTTTTCACATAATTAATAGCTTTTAACACGAGTTTTATGATTTTTTAGGTGTTTCGCAAATGGATTTTTTTTTTTGTACCTTGAATTTCGAATTAGCGGTTCCACATAGTTCAAAATGTTTTTTTTGGGTCCTTTGAATTATGAATTAACGAGGTTATTACTGTATTATGTTGCAACTCAACTAAGAGACAAAATTATGAAACAAGCTCACAAAAATACACGACTACAAACTCATGAATAATGACATATTGATTCATTTTTTCTTTGTAAGCCTTCATAAGTAATATTAATTTAGCTTTGGAGTGGTATACTTGCAAAAACCGTGAAAGTTAAAATATACAACTAGGCATTTACAGATATGGTACAGAAGTGTGTCGTGTGATTGGATGGACTTACCCAGCTACTTGTTGGGACGGGAGTAAGGGCTGGAGCGGTAACGGATGTCCCGCGGTGCCGAGGGCGGGCGGCGCAGCGACTCACGCGATGCAGACATTCCCTTGTACGAGCGGTGGTGAGATGAAGATGTGCTACCTGGAAATAAAATATTTTGCACTACTTGTGCTAAGTGATTGCAAACTAATTATCATATCATATGATTTCGGAAAAACAAGGTATTATCTGACAATAATTCTCCTCTAAGCTGTGTTAAAATGAATTCAAAACTAGAAGTAAAGCAATTGCTTGTGGCCATTGGTGCCATACGAGGGGGTACCCAAAAGAAACCGAACTGACGTTGTGGTGGGTCGAGTTTTTGTAGTACCGCGTTCTGCCGCTAGGGGCGTATCATTTCCGAGTCAGTAAGCCAAATGTCATCGCTAAAGGTTCCATTCGGTTTGTGTGAATTTTTTAGTGAGTTTTTTGTGTGCTCGTCGTTTTTGCAATGGCTAATTCTCGTGAACAGCGCGCGGCCTTAAATCGTTTGTTTTTTTCAATATGAGAGGAGTCGTCCATTCAGAGTTTCTTCCGCAGGGTCAGACAGTTAACCAAGCTTTCTAACTGGAAGTTTTGAAAAGATTACGCAATAGTTTGCGGCGGAAGAGGCCTAACTTGTGGCAGTCGGGCGATTGGTTTATCCACCACGATAACGCCCCTGCTCACAGTCCTGTCCGTGTGTCGATTTTTGACCAAAAATGGCATGACCCCCATGCCTCATCCCTCTTACTCACCCGACCTTGCCACCTGCGACTTTTTTTATTTCCCCGAATGAAAAGAGACATGAAAGGAAAGCGTTTTGCCGACATCACTGAATTGAAGAAATAAAACGACGTAGGCGCTGTCAGGCATCACAGAAAACGAATTTAAAAAATGTTTTGAGCAATGGAATAAAAGATTGGACAAAAAAATCGGTGTAGAACTGAGGAAAATGTGAGGAAATGAAAATTGTACACAAAAATGAGCTTTCGATGGAAGCAAAAACAATTAATGCTTAAAATAATTTCGTATTACATATGTTATTTTCAAAAATGTATATTATCTTTTAGATTACTTCTTACCATGTTACTATTTTTTTATGTTGGTATTGCTAAAAAAAATAACCCTGTTTCAACGGCGTTGTAAATGTATTTTTGTATCAATCAGTTCATGTACATCAGTTTGCCTCCAATCCTCTACTTGATTCAGGTCAACATTTGGGCCCTTATTCTCTAGGTAAATTGCTAAATTTTAGAGGCCGATTATTTTTTTATAGCGCCCATAGGTATTTTCAATTACGTATTCTGTTAAAAAAAAATGGCGGATGCTCTAAACTCAGCCGCTAAATTTCATTTTGAAATCATGATGCATTTTATGATTTAAGAAAAAAAAATGAAGAAATGTGAATTTAACAATACAAACTAACGAAATACTTTAAAAAACGATTCAAAGTTAATACATTGCGGCGGCTGTCATTTAGATAGCGCCAAAACGCGGGTGAAAACCGCCACTGCACCGTTCATGGAACATAGAACCGTCGGCGTCGTTACGATTTTCGCGCGCTCGAATTGCTGATGGTAAAATGAGTACAATTAGTAAAAAAGATCATTATTCAAGCATTAAAAACATTTACATACACTAATTAGTGTGTCCCTTTTTACGTTACTTCATTACAAACGCAAAAGATCGTAACTGCCGCGTTGAAAATTCATCTAATGTTGGCATATTGAGTTTTTGGAAAGAAAAAGTAAAATTCATAATTTCGCTCGTAAATTTCAATGAATTTGGAGTTGACATATTGAATTTTCTAAATAATTTGGTTTAAAACCGGGGAAGTGAAAAGAATTCATCCGCGTAAATTGTGGGAAATATTTATATGGGAATGTATGGAGATGAAATGGGACTTCGAATTTTCGTGTAAATAGCGGGAAAACGTAAAAACGAGGAACGTAAAATCGAAGTTTTACTGTATATAAATTTAAAAAAATAAGTTCGGTTTATTTTGGGTACCCGTAGTATTTAAAGATTTATTTAAATAAACAAAAATCCAAATGAAGAAACATTTTATAGGAAACACTGGAACATTGATCAATGCAAAGGTAACAATATTATTCAAGTTTAACTTCATTATTACCTCCATACTCGTGCTCCGGAGGCGCGTGGTGGCGGCTCGCAGGGGGGTAGTGGTAAGACTCAGCCACGGCGGTGCTGGCGGCCGCAGCGCCCTCGCGGTGGTGGTGCGGGTGAGGCGGCGGGTAGTGGTGATGGTGGTAGGGCTCATGGTGGGGGTGCATGTGCGGCGGAGGAGGAGCCTCCTCGTAATAGTAGGAGTCGTCCTCGCGGCCCATCCCCGGGGAGCCGTCATAGCCTTCCTCGTAGCTACAATGGAAAAAATTTCTTGATAAAGAAAACATTTCCAAAAACTTCGTAGAATAAATGAAGTATGAAATTTCTATATCAATATGACATTTTCATGAGCTAAATAAACAACATTAAATTTTTTATTAGTGACAATACAATGGCTTCCCACACCGAGGTTTCCACATTCGATTCCCGATGAGGTCACAATTTTAATCTATCTGAAGCCTGGGTGTTTAGCGATGTATTTCGCTTCTGTAATTGGGCCTCCTGGCCTGTTGAGGCGTAAAAAAAAAACTTGCATGATCACTAAACACCAGAAGGTATCATGAGCCAGGCAATGAAGAGGTAAGATCAAAAGCATGTGAAGCAAATAAAACTCAAGCTGTTTGACGAAGCAAAGAAACCGCTGAGGAAAACAAAACCAATTGTATACGAGCTCAAAATTGAAAGCTTCTTTAAATTTGTGACGATTGATTTATTTCGCGCTTTCAGCTTTTTTCAGTAAAATATAAGGGAATATGAAATTTATAAGTACGAGACAAATCATGGGTGAAAACCAGGCAGTCAAACTGGTCATTTATGTGTTGTGGAGGCAACTATGCCTAGACTTACCCGTAAGTCTCCTCCATCGCAACCCTGGCCCTGTCCAGAATGCTCATGATCTTGGTCTTGGCGGGCATGACCCTCGGGGTGGGCAGGGGGTTGCGAACGTTGCTCACGCCTCGGACGCCGCCGCCTCCTCCGCGGTGGGATAAGTTGGGCCTGCAATACATCATTCACAGCAGGATTTATAATTAGCTGATGATTAATAGGGCACACTATTGGCAAAAATACCGAGAATAAGGTTTAGCGTATTTCACTATTACCCAAGAGAGTTTCTTTGTAAATTAAAAAAAAAAGCTTAAAATTTCAGATTAATGTAATATGAATGATGTATTTTATCAAAATTAATGACTTAACTGGTCGTATGACGGAGCGTAGATCTATGCAACTATTTTTGTACACTCTGTATGCCAGAGCTTACATCTACGCTCTTTAGACATGTATGCGAATTTTACCTATTTTACGTCTGTTTACGGGTTTTAAAAGCTTATTATTGATTGAATCTCAAGTTTTTGAAAGAATGAATGATTTCTATTTGTCAAGTAATCTCATTTACCGTGCAAACTGGACCAAAAATCATTCCAAAAGACGTAAATGTCGTCTTTGAACCGCTCATTGTGTCATTTATCTGTTAAAAAGTGTTTTCTTAAAATAAGTGTTAAAATTAAGTATTTTTATATTCTTTGATATATTTAGAACAAAAATATTGAAATACAATATCGAAAATATTGAAATACAATATTGTTAGTGTTATTGCTTTCATGGTTTTATTTGATAAACATGTGCGTAGATTTCTGACAGTAAATTTCGTTCGTTATTTTCATAATTAATGAATAAATAATTAGCGTACAAGTAATTATTGATATATAATTAATTATTGAAGCCTGAATATTGAGAAACCAGAAACTGCAACTTCTTAGTGATTATTGTTGATTTTTACATAACCATCACAAAAAAGTGTCTAAAAAAACAACAATTGTATGCGTAACGTCAGACAGGGTACATTCCGCATTAGGTACGGCTGGCATACGACTGGTTAGTGCACACAACTTGGGCAAGGAACAAGTTAAAGCCAAGGATTTTTTTGCCTATGTTTTAGGCAAAAAATAATAACCTTGGTCTAAATCTCGTACAGCAACCAAATCATTCTTTCAAAGCGGCACCAGGATCGGGTTTGACGGGTGCTTACCTCGGGGCAGGAGGGTTGAAGCCGCGCGGGGGCATGGGTGGCTTGGGGGGTGCGGGCGGCGGCAGGGACTGCGGGATGTTGGGGTCCAGCAGCTCGCGCAGCTGCTCCTGGCGGATCATATCATTGCTGTCCGGTATCAGATACTTGCGCACCTGAAATGTCGAGGAAAGAACATGTTAACTGACCTTCATTAAATTGCATATGGAGTTAAGATGATTCATGAGATGGGAATATGCTGGACATTACAACTCAGTGACATCGGAGTGGGAACTCGGCCGGCGGCCCAGGCCACAGCTGGACATTCCGTCGCTCAACAACCACACTTTTGTCACTCTCTTGAGTATATTAGTATTGTAACCGAAATGAGTAGAGATAATTAGAATTGTAATGGCAGTGAGATAAATGTTAGTACGAATGATCTTATTACTCTCACACATTTTGATACACCATCTCTCTTATATGAATTTGCATATGTGGGGTATAAAAGTAAGGGCAACAATATAAAAAAAAAATTAAAAAATGTTTTGAATGTTTTTAACTTGGGATAACTAATTTAAAATGTACTGAATTCTAAATTTTATGTAACTATCCCTTCCAAAATCATGTTTCCTATAAAATATTGAATTCAGTACATCATAAATTAGTAATCCTCGATGACTGCATTATATTTTTTTTGGATATTACTGCATAGTGTCCAGTGGTAAATCATTTAAGTGATATGATTACTCCGGCCAAATACGCCAATTACGTGTAAACGCCAAACCTGTTGTGTAATTATTCAGGATTTTTATTGTTTCAAATAAAAATCCATTAATTATTTCGATATCAACATCCTACTAATTTTTTTTTGACAATAAAATACATCTTAAAAATACTGATATTGTTATACCTCAGCAAGAGCAAATGCAATACGAGCGTGCGCCTCTGCAGGTGGCCCCAGAGCGCTGATCTCCACATGGAGGTCGTCGGAGAGGTGAGCGTACTTGGGGTCCAGCGCCTGCCTCAGCTCCTCTTCCTTCTGCCTTAGAATTATTATTTATTATTATTAAAAAAAAAAAAAAATCTAGAAACACATTAATAAATAGTATCACATTTTAGTCCACTTCACCAATCTTTTTGCGGAAAAAATATCCCTCCCCACCGTGCGCCCCACTAACCTACCCGATTAGATTGATAAATGTTGTATTTATGTTAGTTATTATCTATACCCGATGATGAGGACTCTCAAAACTATAGTAGTAATTTAATAACTTATTGTGTGTGTGCATTACAAAGTAAAATAAAACATATTTTAAATGAAATTCTCAAATTTCGTTGTCTCTCCAGAAAAACCTTCAATATTTGCCTCATTGGGTTGTTTTCCTTTCGCCCATAAAATTATGCATGGTAATAAAACTAATAAAATAATATTAAAACCATATTTCCAAAAGCTCAGGATTTGTGATACAAGAAAAGAAGCCTGAGGTTAAATAAAGAATAACATTATCAGATTTCGCTTTTATTTTTTATTTGTAAATTATTGATTACTAAACGTGAGGACACAAGATAAAATAGCAATAATTTTTCCAGTAATTAAAAATAATTATCTGCACGGATTGGATTGCAACGCTGCTTATCGGTTAGTTGAGGAGGCTCTCATTGTTTGCACAAGTGGCATAATGAGTAAGCAAACAGACATGTGTTATCCAACGCGAGTGAGAATTGACACGGCATAAATTGGCACGTGTGTGTTTCATAACAATTTTGTTGTGAAACATTTTGCAAACTCGTACAGAATGAAGTTAGCTGATAAGAGCGTGAGAAAAAAAAACGAAATATTCTGAAGCTCAACAAATTGCTACTTTGTATAAAATATACGGGGTTCCCGATAATTTGAAAGTTATTTTAATCCATAATTTTTAATTCACTAGAAAAACCTTAAACACACACGGAATATTAATTTCAAGGTTGATGAACTCCGGTAATTTATAATTTGAAATAATTTTTAATGGTAAAGAAAATTTAGGGGGCGAGTATTGAGGCAGCAGAAACAGAGAGCATCTGCGGAAGACTCGGCAAGACCAGATAAATAAAATACTGGAGGACGGCCCTGTTAGAAGCTTCAGCTACCGAAGAGCATGCGTGAGAAGATGTATGAAGGTGGATGAAGCAAAAGTGGTATGCAAGGACAGAAGAGTGTAGCTTTCTATCCTCTCTGCCTACCCTTCTGGAAAACGGCGTGACGGTCAGTTAATTATAACAAGTTATAAAAACGAATAATGCGTGCAGATTTTTAATCGCGTGCACCAATATGGAGTGTCCTTTATGTATTTTGCAGTACCTTGTGGAATCCATTTATTCTATACATATTGTCGCGATCCCTAAAATTGGGGAATGCTTTCTTCAGTTGGCTGCCTTGATAGCGCGGATAGTTTGCGCCAGTATCTCGCACTTGAACGTGTTTAAAACTGTTTTTCACTTTTTTGCATTTCTCTTTAGTTTAGATTCTTTTTCGTAACAACTGTGTTTTGTTTCAATAGAATTATTAATTTCTTTTGAAAGAAGTTATTACTGACTTGTTTTATTATTTTGGTCCGAGTCGGAAAAAGGATGGAATTCTTAATTTAAATGAAGTAAAGATTGAAGAAATCTTCCATAAATTCAAAGATCCTTAACACATTGACATCATCGATTACAGTTCATCTAAATGTGACGAAATGGAAAAACATTAAACATTTTCCATTTCGTCACATTTTTTATTTTTTCGCAAGTGAGAACAGCAAATATGTTAACACTAGCCGTAAACCAGTCAAAAATCATGGGACATAATAATTGCAGGATTTTGAAGCTGAAAATTCATGAATAGAAAAGCATTTACTTTTTACATTGACTTTATTCGCTTAAACCTAAAACTAATTTCTATTACATAAAACGTAAAATATATTTACAGCGGCCACTTTTTAAGGACCAAATCTTTGGTAAAGGTTCGCTGCTGATCAGCACAGACAGATGGATGTACATTCGAAGTTAGGAGAGATGATTAATGATCAGGTATAGATAAACTACATTCATCTGCGTCATATATTTACTAACAGTGATGGAATTAAGAATGCAATTTACCTGTCCTTCATGGATCCCCGTCCCAAGACAGCCATCTTGCACATGGTCTCCTCTTGCAAACGCTTCATCGAGTTACCCTTCGGTCCAAGCAGCTTACCAACGAAGTTGAACTATAACACAACGAAAACATTATTTAATGCCTCCTGTTTGTCAAAAATTACAGAATTAAAAGTTGTGTTATTCACGTGTCGCTTTTGAATCAATCTACTTATCAATCAGATTTACAATTACGTCTTATCTTATATCTCAAGTGGTGATCTCTAAATTAATATTCAAATCAAAAACTCATATATTAACTAAATCTCATTCAATGGACATTGGCCATAAACGGACAAGTAAAATATTATAACAAGAAAAAAAAAAACTTTCTGAAGACATGCTTTTATACACTTTCTATGCATACATTCATCATCCATTTAACATCACCTATGCAGTATCCAAATATTAAAAATGTTTTAAAGTTTATAATAAATTTTCAAACATCTTCTTCAGATGTTTCTGCGACTCTTGTTTGTGGGTGATGTTATGATTAATTTTAATAAAAATAATGACCAATCACATTGGAAATGATTTCATAATGTATAGTCATCCATTGTACGTAAATATTGAAAGTTTCAGAGCTCTAGCTCGTCAGGAAGTTGGTGAAAAATCAATTATAAAATTCCACCACAAACAACATTCAAGTTGAGTTAAATAAAAGCATGTAAAAAAAAAAAACAACACGAATATGCAATAAATCCAGATCAATTTGGTAAAATAAACAGTTACTTGGTGAATGCAAAACTATACGAATTTAAAAATAGTGTGAATTAATAATTATTACCTTGGGATGCTCGCGAACAGGCACCAGCACTTTGACCGATACCTTGATGGGCTTCTCTCTGTAGATGTCCACATAGCGCAACTCTTTTGTGGGCACTCTGCCCAAGGACTGTACGCGGGATACCTCTGTGAAACAACACCAAGCTCTTCATATAAGCGAAATCATGCACACAAAAATATTGTTTTAATACAATTGGCAGAATAGTTTTCTTACATTTGTATGAATATAATGTATTACATAATTAGCACGTGTTGTTATTACTAGAGTTGCCAAGACCATTAAGCGATATTTGGACGCCAAAACCGAAATATTGAAGAGAAATATACAATAAATTCTAATAATAGATGAGACATTCTAAAACACCATCAAAAATGATAACTGTGAACGAAACATCTTTCTAGAGTTTGAGAATCATTAGGAAGCTGGATCAATTCATAAATACAGAAGTATTGTTACCAAAAATTCAATATTTCAGAGTCTGCGAACGGACATCCGACCATTTTTAAAACACAATTATAGTTTAATATTTTGGGAGAGTTCGGGACATCCTACCTTGGTCGATTAACTTAATGGAAATCGGGAACTTCTGCTGGTCAATCTTCAACTTTTCACCCAGAAGCTCGCGCATGTATTCTCCTGCTTTATCCGACACCAGATTGGCGTCGTCGCCATCTTGCTCGATTTCTGCAGCATTTTCTTGGGGTGCGTTCCTCTTGAAGTCACTGCCTCCGTAGCCATTTTTATCATACTTTTCGCTTTCCATGTTTAGCATATCACAATGTGCAATAAAAATGCAAAAACCGGCGCGCGAGGGAAGGAACTCACAAAGAAATCCAGGCTTCGACCCGGCCTGCCGCGAAGTGCCGAAAAACCACAAACGAGAAGAGCAAGCGAGGGACGCGGGCGCTCAGCCTGATTATCTATGGACTTAGGTTAGAGATGGGGTCAATAAATGAACTGTTCTTTTAGAACTTCAACGTTCAGAGGATAGAATTGTTACTCTTACACCAATAACCGTTTATCAGTAAATTAAAATTTAATAATGTTTAAACCATATTAGCGACAATATAACCTCTACACCAATGACACCGTTGAAAAAAATGAATGAGAAACAAGCAAGTTGTGTGTCCTAAAAAAATATATTTTCTAATTTCTATTTTTTATTAACATAGTTTTTCAAAAAGAAAATTTAAAGTTTTATAAAATCATGCACAAATCAGCATACAGAAGTATTTTTTTACGAACATGGCATTGCATACCTATATTATTAATTTTTGTTATTATTTTATTAATATTAGTGTAAAATAACTATATTGAGTAATAAGCACAGTGAGAGTTCGTTAATAAATTCATGCTAGATGTAACTCGCAACATAAAAATGACATTTCGTTGACAAATTTTTATTTTCAATCTATCAAAAAAGACCGCCGATGGAAACTAACTTCTAATACCAGGTCCTAAACAATTTCGATACAAAATTTTTTAAAACATTGGCGGAAGATGATTTTTTATAAGTCCGCAAATTATAAATAAGTGCGCTATAAAAAATCCTAATAAAATTATAGCGTTATATACGTGTCAGTACAATGTATATGAATTTAAAAATGAACAAATATCAACGCGGGTTTAACTCTTCATGCTTGCTAACCTAGATTTTTTTTATCATACTGGATGTTTCTAATTTCACACAGATTGTAGAATTTCCAAGTGAGAAATAAATTAGGGTCTTTTTACAATCTCTCCGTATTTTCTATTTGAATGTTTATTTGGAAATTTTTAAAGACTAACTCCTAGTCCCGATGTGAAATAATTAACCTACCCAAGTCTTTAATCAATTCATTTTTAACTTAACCTATCCTAGCCATTCATCAATTCATTTTTACTTTAACGATGTTTCAAAAATATAACAAAGCTAATAAATATAAAAATAAGAACCTGCGTAAATAAATAGAAATTAAACAATTTGTTTGCAAATTTTAATATCGCATGTGGATTGAATTGAAAGGATGAGTGGAGGTCTATGCCAAAGGGCATAGTTTGGAGAGATTGAGAGTAGAGCAGTGAGATCAATGCTTAAAATTCTTTCATAGTACCTATTTTTCCATCGGTCAGTTTTTTTACTAAAAGTTAATTTTAATGAACGAAAGTACACCGTTGGGAAAATCCATCACTAGTTTACATAGACAATTAAAACATTTTTGTTTTCTAGAGAGTAGCGAAACCAGCCAAAACTTCATTTCAGAATGAAGACTTCAACACGCACACGCACACCAATCTGAAGACTACAAAGTGTGCGCTTCACACTACTATGAAGATTTTTTTTTGTAAGCCTGTATAATCGATACACAGTAGGTAGATAGCTGTGGTAGATAGGTATCTACACTTTTTCGAATTTTCTATGAAGATTTTATTTTAAACCTCACCATATCGATACTTTTTCGAATATCCTATAAAGATTTTTTCTAATCCTATATTATTTCGTACAAGTTGCAAATAGTCTTTCTGTGCAGTAGATGTAATTGCGAAATAAATTATTAATATCGTTCCTCTGTTGGAATGGATTAGTAATTAGTGGTATTGCTAAGTATTGCGTAATCACAGGCACATCCTTTAGATTAACTGAAGGCCATGCCTGTGAATTTGAACCTGTTCTATGACCCTTGTTGTGTGGGCCAAAGTCTTGTGATAACTCCAAAAGTCATTAGCAGCTTCAATAGATGAATCACTGCGCCCATCTCGTTACTACTGGTGCTGGTGGAGACTAACTTTGCTGTTATCAATCGCCTTGTGATAGAGATTACCGTAGCACAAGCTTTGGCGTATTGAAAATGTATTATTTTAAATCTGGAGCCAAGTAAGCAGCACATGGCTAGCAAGTGACTCTCTTCCACTTGTCCCAACCTGGGTTGTATTTATTGCATTAACTCACAATTGTACAGCTTTGGGTACTAGTTCTTTTCGGCGACTTAATTTATATGCCTGTCCCAACACAGATTCTTCCTGATTGATAACCCAAATTTTATACTATGTATGATAATTAAGTAAATATAAAAAAAATTAAAGTTCGGAAAAAAGTACTCGATACCTACCATAAAACACCCTTTGAATAAAAGTATTGATTGAAAAATATCGAGTACAAAAGTATCGATACTTATTTCGTGTCCCTAATTGGCTGTGATAGTTTCAATAATTGAATCTTTTTTTGATTTAAATGTTTATTTAGATCCAATATAAAAACAGTAGTAGCTTCCGAAAATATGTTTAAGAGTAGCTAAAGCATCATTTAAAATATTGACTATTGACAATCAGTATTTTAATTTATTTTTCTATTTTTTAAATTAGATATTTTGATTAGATTTTTATTAAATGTTTTACTGTGTGATATTTGAAATAGGTGAAAGATATTAATAGTTCAAACAATAAATTATTTTACGTGCTACCTCTTTAAGAAAGTAGAACTGCCCGTGTTTAGACATGGATAATATACGAAATATTCTTTCATTTTTATTTTATTTCAATATTTATTTAGATTCATATTATTATATGGCCTAATACATGACCTTAAAACATATTTTAGTATATAAACATTATTCACATAATTAAAGTTTTTCGTTATAAACTTTTTGCATTCCGATTTAAATTCTTTTATGTCCTCTATATTTTGTATTATCTGTGGTTAGGTAGGCCGTCGGAGAACATAAAATATTTTTTTGTAATATTTTTGTTTTTCTTCTATGGTCTTATACCTATTGTCACCACTTCTTGTATTGTGTAAATGAAAATCCTTATTTAGTTTTATTCTGTTAGTAAAGTATCTGGGCAAAAATCCATCTAATTGTAAATATTTGTAGCAAAACATAGCAATTTATTTTCTAATTCACTGATTCTAATTTAAGTTCATTCAACCTTATATTGCATTTCAATATAATACAGTAATTTGATAGATGTGGTAGTCTATTATGGATGGAATTGGTGAACATTACGCCGTGTAATGTGATCAAAGTAGGTCGTAGGCTTTATAAACTATAGACACCCAAAAAGACTTTCATACCTACTTTCCCATATAAAAAGTAGCTTCGTCTTTATGAGAAATCTATAATATATGTATCTTAACAGCAATATCCAATCAGATAAATAGAAAAGGCAGCAAGGTCCACTATTTGGAAGCACACACGGCAATGTCCACATTTAAAAGATTAATATTTATTTATACACGTTTATAAAAAGAAAACTCAGGTGCCAATTGTTTTTAAAAACTTATTTCCAATAAGATGTAGTGTTTAATCTCTGACTGGTCTGAATAGCAATCAACCAAGGAGATGTTTCCCCTTGGTCACAATGATCTTCCATCTGAAGAGAAGTCTTGCACAAAATGCACAACAAAAATGCCAGATTACTCCCTCGATGTCGCCACAGATGTCGCCCTCGGGCGCAATAATCACAATTACTGACAAACAATTCGAATGGTTTTGGCCATGACCCAAAGAGGTCGCTCAAACATGTAGTTGTTATAGATTCCATAGGGTTACAGGTTTTTTGGATTTATCTCAAAAACTCCTCCTGGGATTCGAATAAATAACTATTGAATGGAAAAAAATAAATAAAATTATCATGATCAGGAGTAAAAAGGCATTTTGAAGGTGTTAAATAGAAATTGCAAACGGTACGTTCAAATAGGTTTTATTTTACAAATAAGATTTACATTTTGTCACATTGAGAAATAGGTACATTCATTCTTAAGACTACTTCCCTTTTTACATGCCTTGGTTGCGTTGATTCACTAAGGAATTCGAATATTTTTCATTGCGCACAGATCTTCAAAATAAATACTTGTACATTAAAAATATACAGTTCTTGTGCAAGTATATTTATATATGCTAAAAGGTGCGTAAAGTTTAATTACATTATTATAAAATTTATTTATTTTTTAAAATTACAGTGATTAGATCTTAAATGTACGAAATCAAATACTGCCGACAATACTGGCGAAATTCTAGGGAACTACGTGGTGTCTTCATTGTTTTTATTTTTATTTAAAATTAAATTCATCAACCACAAACAATAAAATATCATTGTATTCCACATACACTTGAAAAACCATATTTTAAAAATAATTTAAGATGTAGGTATTATGAATCGTACATCGCGAATTATTACTAAAGTAATATTAATAAAATAAGTAATTAAAATAAAATAAATATTACTGGCTGTAACAAACCTAGTCTACAAAATTTTAAATCATTATCTTATTTGGTGAATAAACAAATAGATTTAAAAAGTTTACCTTGAATGACCTGACACCTAATAAGAAGAATTCACGTTACAATCTACTGAAGTAGTAACGAAATTATACAGATTTCAAATTTGTCACCCCAATTTTGAATGTGGAACATCGACAATACAGTAGTTAAGTAAGTACTAGCACAAGACCTATGAAACAATATAAAATGTACGGAGGAAAAATTCTCTGTACATGCGATTATGTTTCAAAAATATGCGAATAAGTAGTGTAAATTTTTATAGGATGCCCTCCAAATACACTGATCGAATGTGATTCGTCATTACCAAATCCAACGTAACGTCGCTTTGACTGCCGACTCCATAAGGTCACGCAGTCTCGCGTTTCAGTCAAGGCAGTGCAGCGGTCACTAACAAATTTACGTTAAGGTACAGATACACATGCTTCTTTACTGGCATGCTAATGAGCATGCCATTAATAAGCATGCCCTAACAACTGTACACACTTGCTCATTACTGGCATGCTTATTAGTGGCATGCTCATAAATAAGCATGTCCAAAGCTAACAATCAAACACACATGCTTATTAGTGGCATGCTCTTGTCATAGAATAGAGACGGTCTTGTTCAAAATGGAAACTTTGCAAACTGAAATAGAAAATTCAAGTGAACCAATAAATCAAAAAAGTTCCCGAGTTTCCAACCGCACATTTTTGATTTTAGTTTATATAATTTTTATTGTAAGATTTGAATCATTCATGCCTATTAATAAAGTTTCGTAAACATTATTTCTCACTATATTATTTTTACACAACGGTGACCGAGTATTCCACAGACATTCGTGATTCTTATAATAAGTCACGAAAAGTAATGTTTTATCATCTCCCCAACGCGCCATATTTGTTTCATCCGTCGCGGACTGAGAAGATCGCATTGATAATACTAGCCGCGAAGCCCGCGAATGACATAAGCATGCTCATAAATAAGCAAGTCTGTTCACACATGCTCCAAAGATACCCCTTCTCTATGGTGAATGACAGTGGCATGCTTATAAATCAACCGGCGGTTGATTTTTGAGCATGCCACTAGGTGGCATGCTCATTTCTAGCAATGTGCGTACACACATGCCACTAATAAGCATGCCACTGTCAAAGTCGATACTGCGCATGCTCACGTGCCACTAAAGAAGCATGTGTATCAGACGCTTTATGCGTATTATACACCAACTTATCAAGTGCATCCTTATAAGGCGGGGATTCTACCTGAATTAATTCATTTTTTAAAATTACTGCTTTATCATATTTTCGTGAGTTTAAAAAATAAATTAGCTATGTACAAATAATTAATTTTCATCATTATTGACGTTTTATTTATATTTTAACCTATACATAAAAATGAATTGATGTCTGTCTGTCTATTCTCTATACAATCCGAAACCGATCAATATTCTGAGCATGTGTGAACAGGCTTGCTTATGAGCATGCTAATGTCATTCGCGCCTAGTATCGATTATCAATGCGATCTTCTCAGTCCGCGACAAATGAAACAAATATGGCGCGTTGGGGAAATGACGAAACATTACTTTTCGTGACTTATTATAGGAATCACGAATGTCTGTGGAATACTCGGTCACCGCTATGTAAAAATAATACAGCAAGAAATAACGTTTATGTAACTTTATCAAAAGACTTGAATGATTCAAATCTTACAATAAAACTTATAAAAACTAAAATCAAAATTGTGCGGATGGAAACTCGGAAACTATTTTGATTTATTGGTTCACTTAAATTTTCTATTTCAGTTTGCAATGTTTCCATTTTGAACAAAAGCGTCTCTATTCTATGACAAGAGCATGCCACTAATAAGTATGTGTCTTTGAATGTTAGCTTTAAGCATGCTAATAATGAGCAAGTGTGTACAGTTGTTAGGGCATGCTAGTTTTGAGCGTGCTAATGAGCATGCTCAAAATAAGCATGTGTATCTGTAATTAGGACATACGGAAAAAAGTCCCCCCCCCGGTTACAAATTTGCATACATTGTTGCTATTTATGGTCTGGGCAAAACAAAGGCACAGCCTTATATTTCGATATAGACAAATTATTTTTACACATAGCTTTAACAATTTTACTTAGGGTTTAAAATATCGTGGAGCAAGTCTGTTACAGCTCAGTGTATATATATCTTGGGTAGGTATAAATGTATCTAAAACTTTTTAGAAATATCTACACACATTTAATTATACATTTTTATCGAAAATCACACTTAATTAGCTTAGTTGTGATTTTCGTATCATGGTTCCAAAATAAGTAAAATAAATTAGTTATCCCTTAGAAAGATGGACAAAAAATCTATGTTTCGAAACAATATAGTAAAAACCACTTCTTTAATGCCACAGTAATCTACATATTTTTATTGAATTTTGAGATGCATATCAAATTTTATTTAATTTTAATTTAATTAATAAAAAGCACTGAAACATCTCAATTTAATGGATGGTTGCTTCTTGGAAAAAGTAAATGTCTCCTGTAAAGATGAAAATTTGAAAATTACTCTGGAGTCTTTCAGAAATATAATGTTCTGCGTTGGAATCCCGTTGCTAATTATATTTTTCGATATAGAGATTTTTTTGTATTTTTCTTATTTGTTTAACATGTTTTAAAATATTTTTTTGTTATATATAAGGACATAGTGCAAATAGAGAAATTTTTAGTGTAACATTTTGATTAAATATTATTTTCATTTACTATAAAAAACATTAATATACACACAAGTTTTAAATAAAAAGAAATCGTATAATCTTCTCGTGGCATGAAACAAACACAAAACATTTGGTCCCGCCATGTTTTTGGGACAACCCTTTATAATGTTTTTTATTTTTATTTTCATAATAATTTAATAGAGGGAGTTTTCTTTTTGTTTAATTTTCACAAAATTTATAAAGTTTCATACAAACATTATTGCATACACATTACATTCTCAATCGCCGTCGTAATTATTTACGAAGTCACCGTTGACATTATCAATTAATAAATGAGCGCTGCCGCATTTCTTTAGAAGTAGGCCTACGTACGCGTCCTGCGCTATGAAATTATAATTATCGTCATCATTATTATTATCGAAGACAAGGGTAAATTGTCAAATTTTAGCCAAAATTCTGCATGTAGACATTTTTATCAGACTGAAATTATACTAATGCAATGAAAAACGCTTGAGAATCTGAAGATAGTCTTTAAAACAGAAAGAATTGTTGAATGTACGAGTACAATAGATTTTAATTTAAAGAGTAAAAGAGATGGTTAAGGCGTATATCTTCGGTAGAGTGTTGACCCAACACAGATAATATCTGACTTCCAACTTCATAGAGATAATATCTGACCAGTGGATCGATTCAACTGAGATAATATCTGACTTCCAACTTCACACAGATAATATCTGACTTCCAGCTTCACGCAGATAATATCTGACTTCCAACTTCATAGAGATAATATCTCACCAGTGGATCGATCCAACTGAGATAATATTTGACTTCCAACATCACAGAGATAATATCTGACCAGCGAATCGACCCAACGAGATAATATCTGACTAAGGCTAAGCCCTTACAATGTGTAGTGTAGGTATATAGTATATTTTTTATGGGCCATGGAGAAGCGGAGGTGGTTATGTCAGCTAGTTGCCGCGTGCCGTTCGCGCGTTCAATGTTCAAGTCTTTCTTCAGCCATGTAATCTCGTTTTTTAGTTGTGCATTCCAGGAAGTTATGGGACAGACAGACAGCGAAATTATTATATTACGATTATCTTTAACAGGTTAAAGGAATAGGATGTATCCTTTTACTTTTTTTTGGTTCTTTAGCAAGATGTTGAACAACGACTATACTATGCAGAAAAGTTGGCGCTCAGTGGTGACTGTCTTTACGGTCTTTCAATTTCTACAAGACATAGGAAGGAGAAGCTAACAAAAGTAAGATTTAAATAAAATAATATGGTTTAAAAATTACATTGGTTTTTTAAAGTAAATTTTCTATATTTCATTGTGATATATAATTTAACATAACATAGATCAGTTACTCACTATTTATATATACGGTTAATTAATAGATTTTACGAATTTCGCATCATTAAAAACGTTTTTAGGTTTTCACAGCCGTTCAGAATCTAGTGGTCTGTGATTTCTGGGGTAATACGCCCTTTTTTTACGACCTTTCTGGCCGACGTTTCGGATCCCATTGCAGGATTAGGTTATGTTCCGGAAGGGTTAGGTTGTGTCCCGTTCCGGAAGGGAGTGTTTTTAGAGATGATGGTCTCTCGCCTCGTTATCCAAACGTCACTGGTTCGAACATCACTCCAGATCAGCAAGTTAGTCCTATTTTCATAGCCCAAGCGTTTAGCTTAGTTTGAAAATAGTAAAAATATTGATGTGACACGTATTCCGTGTTCGCATCTCTATTTAAAAAGAAAAAATGAAAAACATCATGGTATAGTGATCAGCTATAGATGAAACTTACACTCAACACAAGACAATTCGTGACGATACATGTCTCAGATACGGTATTGTGACGTAACATAAACACAGAGACACTCTGCTTTCGACATGGTATTGCTAGCCAGCACTTAACGCAACACTGATAACGTTGCGCCCCCCCCCCCTGCGCCACCCTAGCAGTAATACCCACCCCAATTTCCTATGTTTTTCACAAGTGAAGTAAAGAAAGCCCTTCACTGATACATCATGATGGAAGAGCAAGGGGTCCACTAGTGACCCGGTACTCTGTTTGCCATTAGACAAGGTCAAGGTTCACGTCAGCCCTGATGATGGACCCTGCAATGGGACTTGCATAATTTTGTTTATCAAAATTTTAAGCGTGAGCAACATTTTTTGGCATTGATTCTTTGTATGCATATAAAATGAAAATTATGATCGTATGACGTATGCATTTGAATATTAAAATATTTATTTTTAAAGCTAAATAGGAAAATATAAAACAAACTATTGGTTTGATGTCGATTATTTATATGTATTATATATAAATTCCAAATTAATATAGTTTGTTCTAGGTACGTATCAACGCTTTCAGTGAATATAAAGTGTAGTATTATGCATTTATGTGTTGGGCCTATTTATTACTTACAGATATATGTAAACATTTCAACTTATTAATTTTAAACACAGAGCGATACTAGTAAATCAAATAGAGATGCCATATATAGATATTTATTTAAATCCATTCAGAATATTTTTCGGTACAGGATAAGAATTAATCTGTGGTTTAGATAGATAGATAAATTAATATTTATATAATTTATTCTATTAAAAAATCATTCTAAGCATTTTATTTATATTATATTATATCGATAATAAATAGTAGAACAGTGACTTATAATTTTATATTTTTAATCGTCATTTAACATTTAAGAATTGACACAATTTTATCAACTAATTACTTAAATATAAATGTATTTATATATATTTCATATAACAACTATTTATCATTATATATATGTATAGCGTGACAAATATTCAGAGTTGCAAGTGTAAGTACAATCCATTTATAAAATTTGGCAAATATAATACAATTTATTTTGTAACTTTTAAATAATTTTCTGTTATAAACAAATCATTACAAAAAAACATTTTTTTTATATATTTTATTATGAATTGCTAAATATGCTTAGTGCTTTTCACATCTAACCTTTTTATCTGTGCACAAATTTTCTATATTAGTATATTATTCATTTTGGTGCTAGTTAATCTTACGGATGCCTGTGAGCTTAACCTTTACCACACCATGATAGAAAATACCCAAACGCAGAAATCGAAATCAGTAAATCTATGTTTATTCATGGCTAGGGAAGGGTTAAATCATCATGGGTAGATTCCATTAGTCTAGTCTTTTAATGTGTCCTTATCCTTTCTTGTACATTCCTTTATCTTATCTACCTTAATAAACACAGTTGTTTATAAACTAATTTAGCCTTTGGGCAGTGGGGCACTGAATTATCGATCATAAATATAATAAACAACTGCACTTAATAACTTAAGAAGATTTTGGAAAAGTCTGGAAGTCTTTCGAATGCCCGAGTATATGTGGGAAACCTTTAGACTTCCACACTCACAATCATCTTCAGGCTTCAACAAATCAATTTTCCAGGTTAGGTTAGGTCAGGTTCGTCTGCAAAGTGAGTGCCACAATTGCATTCTCTAACAAGGACAACTAAAATAAGTTAGCTAGATTTACTTAAACCTGATTTGGCTTGAACCATCAGCGGCCTCCGTAAGATTAACGGCATTATTTTAACTTATCTTATGAAAATATAAATCTTATCAAATTAATAAATAATAAGCAAATTTTTATCTACTTACATATTGAAAAATTGAATCTTGCATATATACATTGTTCTTTTCGAAATTTTATCGGTCTTCATCTATTTAGACAGCCGTTCGTAAATATAAATAATGTTTATACTTATAATAAGGTAGAACCTTTTAACTTTAATTATCGACTAATTAGAAGCATGATAAATATTTATTCTGAAACCTAATACATTCTTGAGCTCACGTATACATGTACACAGTTAAGAATAAGCCCCTTTCCCACACGTTTAGGATTTTTATGAAATTCAATTTAAATGCTGGTTGGGTGACTTACCTTAAATAAAAAAATTGGGTTCGTGTATTTATGTGTGCGCGTTAAAAGTTGTGATCTTTGGCATTCGTAAAATATACATGCTGTCTTGACATATATATGTCTATACATCTTGCGTTGGAACAAACTAAAAATTGCAATCAATTACAGTTCTCCATCATCGGATGAAAAATCTAAAATGTATATTAAATACAGTACCCACATACTGAGTTGTACTTTTCTTGTATAAAAAAAAGAAAATTAAATAGTAAGCACATAATTCAATCAATATAACAACTCATTATGAATTTGATCACAATTATATTATGAAAACTCCATCAGCAAACAGAAAATAAACAACAATCTCAGCGCCTGGAGCGTATGCAATTTTCTTAACAGGATTATCAAACAACATGATGTCGTCATACTTATAAGAATTGCTACTGGTTTTAATCATTACTCCATCTTAGCTTTTGATTGGTGAAGCATGATTTTTTACACCATGAATGTGAAAAATTCCATTGCATGATGTACACGCATGTTGTTGCAGCCTAAAATTTCACTCTCAACGCGCCTGATGAAAATAATTTCAAAGAAGTCTAGTGAGAATACATAGCATTCACGTTGTTATATGTAAACGTCGTGCGTACGTGTTATGTGTACAGCCTGGGAAAGAAGAAGAGAGGATCATGTTTTATCATATTTATTTTTGGTATTTTAAATGTCACCTGTTAGAAGATGGTTGAAAGTAGGTACTAGGTATGTATGTGAATTACTAATAAGTGCCTAGTAAAGTAAGTACTAGTAGATGTAAGTTTGTCGTTTATGGGTATTGAATAAAATAAAGACACCATGGAAAAAATGTACGTGTTTAGTCACTATTTTCGAGATTAACCTGTTACAAATTTTTAGGGAAGAGGGAGACCCAAAATGCATATAAAATTATATTTTTTAGGCCACATAAATATATAAATATTTTTTATCATTAGCTATAATACTGTATTATTTTAGGTGACAATAAATGTAAATATGGATTAATTGAAATAATATAATAAGTAAATAAATAAAGTTCACACATCAAACTAATTGATAGGCTTAAATAAGAATGCGAATTACGTGGTAACTTCTATGATGCATTTTTGTCTCCATAAACGGGCCGTAGTCGTGAGTTAAGTTTATGTGGATGGTGGTAAAGAATACAGTACAGAAACTGAATATGAACAAAAGAAAAATTACATATATGGTGAAAATCATTTAAAGTATTTATTTACAGTGATTTAATAGATCGTTCACCAAATTAAATTATAATTTTGAGTAATTTTGAGAGATAAAGTAAGAAGCCTCTTAACTAAGGAAAATACAAAACTATTTTGATAAAATATCAAATGCGGAATGCAAGCCCCACGTTGGGCGCCATTTAATAATTTAGTTAATATCAGTACTAGACAAGTGCGGTTATATTTGTGTTATTTATGCTAGTTGATAGCGGTCCTTTGTTTAGTTTAGTCATTAGGTTAGGTTAGGTTATCATTATTGTAATAATTTATAACAAAAACTCAATAAATCTCACTCACGAATTGAATTTGTGATATTGGTTCATACGAACAATTTTTCTAAGAATAGTACACATTTTCTATAAATCCTGAACATTTGGTGATATTAATCGTTCTATGTATCAAAGGCCTCATTTCTTTATCGAGCTCGACAAGTATGTGTTGTGATTTATTGAAGCCCTTAACAATTCTTCTCTACCTTTCTCTACAGCCCGTTTAATATTTGATCACATACATGTGGTTAGAAAATCATGGCCCTACAAAATGGTGATTAAGATACCGAGTTTTTAAATGGACTGAGCCCAAATACCAGTTATTACCATGTTTGACATAAGTCTGGCTTTTTTAGGAGATCATGCCAATTAGAGCATAGAATGAAAAAAAATGATGCTGAAAAACAAAACATCCTGCTGGTGATGAATTGCCCAGGGCAAGACAGAAATGAGCAGGCTGTGTTAAACTCATTGAATCGACGTCGAAATTCTGATTGACGCGAGCGATAAAAGCCGTACGGTACAGTAGGTGCTTTATGTACTAAGGAGAGGTGTAATGTTACTTCCGTAGCTAGATTTCATTTCACTATCGGTTTTCGACGCTTCCACATCAAAAAAATATACTAACATTTTCGCCCTGATACTTATAATATAGATTTATGGATATTAGCATTATAACACATTCTCTAGATGCTACAAAATGAATTTAAAAGAATTTGATTCTCATCTGAACTAAGTACCTCAGTTGCTTCATAGTAACGCGTCAAGCAAACAATTCCATAGAAATACAACTAATAAGCTTACAGAGTTTCTTAACATCTACTAAAGTACATAGTGCTTTTATTAATGTAAGCATTTTTAAGGTTGCTTAGTTAATGTATACAGGACAGAGGCGTAAGGGTTGACATGTTGATACGTGGTCCAGGGGAAGATCTACGCCAGGTTGATGTTGACCCCTACTCCGGTCACGTAGTCTTCTCTCAGCAGAGGGACGAGAGTTTGCCTGAAACAAGAGAGAAACACCGTGATTAATGTTATTCCTTTAGCTTTAATGGAGGGTTGAAATGAATTTGGTACTTCAGGAACGGTATAGCATCGTAGATATCTTGAGGAGAGAGAAAGCATGGCATAATAATCATCCAAGTCGGTCTCTCGTGACTGAGGATCATGACCTTCGAGACCTCCCGCCCTCTCAGTATTCTCGACCGCCAAATTCCATTTCATCCAATTCAATTCCACGCTATTTCAACAAATATATTCTCGTAACTAACTTAACTAAGTAGCTTATCTCGCATATTATAGCCATAGCCATAGCCATAGACATAGCCAAAGAGCGCAAATAGTACATTCCTAAATATAAAAAAAACAGCCACACAACACCATTATGCTTATCTAGGTATCAAGTATTTCAATAACTTACCAATGAATATTAGAACTGAAGAACACTATACAAAATTCAAGAAACACATAAAACAAATAGAATGTACATAATTAAAACTAGAATTATTAAAAATAATTCGTTACTCCGAAATAATTAGTATACTTGAGTCACTAATATTTATCTTATGATGTTTGTATTTTTCTACACTGATCCATTATTAACTTATACATACTTATTCAATCATGCTCTTATATATCATACTCTTGTCCCCAAACACAAGTATTACTTTACTGGGGACAGTTAAACATGTATAAAACAATGTAAAATGTATGTACGTAATATTTTTATTTTCAATAAAGAAATTTATAATGTCACTTTAAATAATTTTTTTTTATACATATATCCAAGTTAGACTTCACGACATACACGAGCACGAGCGTAAAGCTGAATTTCAGGGCAATCTTATACTCACATATTTTAATTAATCGATAATGTATGTGTCTTTTGCACTTTATAACGAACGCTTATGTTTCAGAAGTCTGGGGCAAGAGGGAATCATCATTACCGGACACGTTTATGGGGGCAGTTATACTATCGTTAATTATATCGAGTTCTCTTGCAGCTGAGCTTATCGGTGTTACGTTTGAGAACTGTATGTAGAGTGTTTTTATCTTTCGTTTTGTCATGTCTATCGGTAGATTTTTAAACGAATCCAACTCCCTTGTAAAAAGATGCCTAGAACCTCCAGCAGTTTTCTAGCCTAGCTAAATGAAGCGACATTCGCTTAATTCCATCGTTTTTCTATATCTGTAAATTAACAATAAATAAATTAAGAATTGTGAAATATATCCTCAAAGATCTGTGTTCTAGTTATTTAGTTACAGAACTTCAGGTGACTGGAGCAAGTAACATTGGATTACAAATTTAATATTGCAGGAGATGATTTAGTCCAGCGCCTGGTTGGCAGGCACTTTGCATAATACTGGTGCACTGTCGGTAGCGCTTATTCAGGCGAAAGTGCTTCCTACGAAGAAAGATATTAAAATGATAAAATGTAAAGTACTCTGGTGCGGGTAAAATTTAAAAGAATAATCATATCGATGATATATAGTGTGTCCTTTGATGCGAATTTCGTTTAAAATAGTACACTCAACGCACGAGGCCAGGCTAAAAATAAAGTAATCAAGATAAAAAAATGTAGACGTCTTAAAGAGACGAAGCTATTGAAAACATGTATGGAAGGCTTAAGAGGGTGGCCACAGGATTTATGACCTATATAATGTAATTCTGTTTTTATATATAATATACCCATATAATCTAAGTATATTATCTAATTCTCATTGTTTAATAAATTAAATAATACTACCTATATGATTGTAAGTGATTATCCCTCACCACACACCACAAGAATCATAATTCTTTTTGTTGAGGTATAACATATATATTTTTTTTAATTGTTAATGTTGCTAGCTATCATTGTCATAAAATATTATATGCTTGCTTAAGTGAACTAAAATTTATCTTACTTAATTAATGATTATCTGGAACAGCGAAGAGCACGTGCTGATCTAAAAGAGGATATCTCGACTGTCCCAATCAACTGGACTTAATTTCTTTTCATGTTCCCTGCAGACGTACCCAACAAAACGTGCTCTTCCATGTTATGAGAAATAGAGCATCCCATACACAAAATACATTTTTATATCGCGCATGCAAAGCTTTCAATAATAATTGTATCGACATTTTCCTCTTCAACATTGGTCTTACTGAATTTAAAAGAATGCTTTAGATTACTCGTACATGTACCAAATCGACTTTAACCATTCACTCACTATACTCATTTCTTGATATACTTTTTCTTTTTTCACATTCAATCACTTACCATTATGCATTCTTACCATTCTTTGTTGCTTACTACTACTCATTAATTAATTCAAAATAATTAATTTAAATATATCTTATCTAACTTTGTTCTTAACATCTGTGAATCTTTTTAATTGGTCTATGAAATGAACACCATGCTTTTACGTTATGTGTTTAAAAAACTGTAAAGATTCCTTATAAATAAATAAAAATAAAAATCTCTCCGTGGATAAAACCCAGTAATTATGTTCTTAGAAAATACATTTAAAATTTTAATTAAGAATTAAGTGTTAAAATAGTAAATTAAGTATAAATTATTAATCGTAAACCACTTGTTTCCATCCCTTTGCCATCCACGCCTTTTAACCGAATCAATTTGACCTTAAAAATTCTGACATCTGTGGTGAGTCGAGACCCGTGGTTTCACGCCGATCGCATCGATCGACCAGAACTACCAATCAAGAGCTCGATGCTGGCCACGTCAAGCGACCAATTAGTAGCTCGATGTGACCGCCGAGATCCCGGCTGGAACAAGCTCCACTCTCTCTGAGAAACGCCGTACGATCCACAATCTATTGTACTCCGCGAAGCTATTCAATTGTAAACTTGCTCTTCAATAAATCGACGTTTAATAATTGTGAGTATTTCTGGTCAACTTATTGCGCTGCACTGCATTGATTCACATTAAAATGCCTTCAGCCACCCCCAGAAAAGTGCCCCCGATCATATTTCGGCCTAATCCAAGATCATGGTCCCATTGTACATACAATGAAAATGAGTATTTCACTGTATAATTGAATGTCCTGATTACAAAACGAAAGATTATTAACGCTTAAATAATACGTATGAAATAAGATATTACACTTTAAAGCTTCGAAAATTTTACCATACATTTTGAATGTCAGTCATCACTTAAAGAACCATGGAAAAGGGTTTATAAAAGAAAAAGCTATTCGTCATATTTCTTTCGTCTATAAAAAATATAAATTTGTCTTGTAAACTTATACATTGTCTATGATTTACACTTTTATCCTCAGATATTGCCAATGAAATGTCAAAATATACAGTAGATTTTCGAAACTTTAAAATGTAATATCTTATTTAAGACTAAAGCTACTGATACACATGCTTCACAAAATTTATAAAACTGGGAAGACTTCGGTGGCTGGGTCATGTGGAGAGAATGTCCGAGCATCAAGCACCAAAGTCCCTGCTGAACTCAAGGCCAATGGGGTAAAGGAGCTTAGGAAGGCCAAAATTAAGATGGAGTGACAACGTCCTCAAAGATATCTCTGCCTTAGAGCTTCGAAACTGGAGAGAGCTGGCACTAGACCGAGATGAGTGGAGGAAAATTATTGAGGAGGCCAAGACCCACCAAGGGTTGTAGTGCCAAGAATGATGATGATGATGATGACACATGCTTATTACTGGCACGTAAGCACGCGCAGTATCGACCTTCTTTAGACCTTGCTTATTAGTGGCATGCTCAAAAATGAACTGCCGGTTGATTTATAAGCATGCCACTGTCATTCACCATGAGAAGTGGTATCTTTGGAGCATGTGTGAGCAGGCTTGCTTATTATGAGCATGCTTATGTCATTCGCGGGCTTCGCGGCTAGTATTATCAATGCGATCTTTTTAGTCCGCGACAGATGAAGCAAATATGGCGCGTTGGGGATATGATAAAACATTGCTTTTCGTGACTTATTATAGGAATCACGAATGTCTGTGGAATACTCGGTCACCGTTGTGTAAAAATAATATAGCGAGAAATAATGTTTATGAAACTTTGTTAAAAGGCATGAATGATTTAAATCGTACAATAAAAATTATAAAAACTAAAATCAAAAATGTGCGGATGGAAACTCGGGAACTGTTTTGATTTATTGGTTCACTTGAATTTTCTATTTCTGTTTGCAAAGTTTCCATTTTGAACAAGAGCGTCTCTATTCTATGACAAGAGCATGCCATTAATAAGCATGTGTGTTTGATTGTTAGCTTTGAGCATGCTTATTTATGAGCGTGCCACTAATAACAATGCTAATAATGAGTATGTGTGTACAGTTGTTATGGCATGCTTATTAGTGGCATGCTCATTAGCATGCCACTAAATAAGCATGTGTATCTGTACCTTAATTCTTATTTCAAACAAAGATTATCTTTCATTCTGTTATTAACACATTAAATAATATAGTGTAATACTCATTTTTATTATATATGCCATAGGACCATGAATTTGGATTTAGCCCGTATTTCTTACCCATATACAGGGACACGCACCCTCACATCCATCCCTCAACACAAATCCCATCTGTTACACATCTTTTGACGGCCAAGCAAGCCTACAAGTGATGTTTATTTGTTTTCATCATGTTTATTTTTAACGCAATATCGTTTTATTATACAGGGAACCTTTTTGCGATGCTATATTTATCATCTCGCCACCGTGCTTCGCGAACTTGGACGTATGTTTTGTGTTTTGTAATATATTTCCATCGAATGGGATATTTATTCATGCCCGCCTTTTCAGTATTGTCTGACTGACGCCTCGGGATTGCCACACACTTGTATTATTTGTTTTATAAAGTTTTCATATTTCTGGCAAGGAGTCTTGCGCATTGCAAGAGCGGCTATAGGACCAGCCAGCGATAGCCATTTTATTATGAAATATTAAATTTATGAAGTAAGAGTATATTATTACAGGAAACTTTTCATATTCGGAGAAGGTACACACAAGGTGCAGGTGCACTTTAGAGCCGAAAGTCCGTTAAATAAAATATATTTTTTTGATTTATTTATTTATCGTGAATTTAAATACATCATACAACGCCAGAGCCATATATCTTACTAGGATGAACCTGTGCTAAGATGAGTGGCTTTAAAATAATATCAGAACAAAATACTATTTAAAATTAATTAATTTCATAGATATTGTAGATATGTTCAAAAAACAAGAATGTATTATTTGGATGTATCCAACGAATATGAAAAAGAAGATATATATAAAATTATATATATGTTCGTGTATATATTTATTTATTTCAATATACGGTACAAAAAGTACCTTTTACATAATATTGTATACAAGAAATCAAAAGGATTTTTTTTTTTTGTTATTTTTTTTGTTCACAAAAAAATATTTACAGGAAGAAAAGATTACGCCTGTTCCAGAGAAACCGCCTCACATTTTAATGTATTTTACGTGTTTTAAGGTCAATAAACATTAAAATATGTATAGCATAACAAAAAAAACAAAAAAAATAATAAAGTTTTATAGTATAACAAAAAATTACAGTAGGAATTGACAATATAGTATAGACAGTTGCTTGAAAGTTTTAAGAGTAACATAATTTAGAAAAAGGAGGTGTGAAGTATACAAGATTAAATATAATTTAGAATAAAGAGGTGTGAAGTATAAATAAGATTAAAAAAATAGATATAATAATTTGTTTGTGAACACATTATGCATTATTTATATGAAGAATACTGTTCGATGAGTACATCGAAAAACTGAAACCTGTATTCCATAATTGGTTGCTTGTGCAAATGCAGTTGATAACGCTATTAATAATTTTGTGCCAGTAAAAATACAAGTAGGGTGACTACACAGACTATGATAAAATGGGAAACAAGACATCTCAATATCATTATTATCACTCAGCATTACACTCTTAATCATTACTTTAAAAAGTTACAATGTACTTGCAATTTTAATGTTTTCAGGAAGAAAGGTTACGAACAAAGGAGTCTTGTATAAAAACTACTTTGCCTATATGGTGTCTTGGCATTTATCGGTGGACACATTAGGGAGGCACAAATTCTAGTGTTACGAATTTGCTGTCTTTTGGCAATAAAATTGCAGAGTCTGAGTAATTTAATGTTGGCTGACTGTCATAGTTTTATATTTACTGTATAAAGTAATAAATAAATAAAAATAAATAAAAAAAAGTAAATAAAGAGTAGCTTGTTGGTCTTGTGGTTAGGACACTGGCCTCGTGATCCAAAGGTTGCGGGTTCGAACCTCACTTCAGACTAGCAAGTTAGTCCTATTTTCATAGCACAAGCGTTTAGCTTAGTTTGAAAATAGTAAGAATATTGATGTGACACGTATTCCGTGTTCACATCTCTATTTTATTAAAAAAATTAAAAAAAAAAATAATTAATAATAAAGAAGGTTTTCTGAATGCGTACGTTATAATTACAAAATAATTAATCGAACTGCTTCTACATAATATGTATGTAAATAAAAAATAATTTTATCTAATTAAAAATATGTAAGTATGAAAAATATACGAAAGTTGTAAATATTGTCATGGGTTCGCAACTTTGGGATCCGAATAAAACATTTGTTGGTAAACAAAGTCACTGAACAAAAACTTTTGATGGATCACTGTATTGTAATTCGCATTGATTTAGAGTTCGCTAGAATGTTCCACTCATCTCTGGGAGTGCTTTGCACTCCGTTATTTATGCTTCACCTCCTTGTCTATCGTACGGATTCGCCATCTATTCGCCCGTTTTTATGATTTTCGTTCGCTGTCAAAACACAACTCAATATCGACGTACGGAGCCCGTGATGTTTGTATAAGGAACGTTATTTGCTAAAATCTTTTAAAATAATAGCGAGTTAACATAAAAAAATAACCTGGATCATGTAGTTAGTACAAAGTTTGATAATTTTTCAAAGTATATATTTATATCCGACCACAAAGTTAACGCTATAAACAATAAAAATAATAAAACCCCTCATTTTTGTAAAAAACTCGAAAAGATAAGCCAGTATTGTAAGTATCTCCTCCTCTTTATTTAATTAAAAATAGTTTCTCCATAAAATTTAAGTTATTTCTTAATAAGTGTGCGCGACTAGCTTGCTAGCCGCTCGTTAATTCTTTCGCGGCACCGTATTATAGTCTATAGTTTCACGCCATTTTCTGTGGAGTGACAGCTGTACGACGTCACGTTATTTGCTATTGTGTAAAGCGGCGGTTGTCTAACTGTAGTAGTCGAGAGAGGCCCTTTTTAAAATAATTTTTGAGACTTGTACACAAAAATACAAAGTATTTCAAATTCTTATATTATTAACCATGGGATATGGTTGGAATTTGATGACAAAACATCCCAAATTCTCAGGATACAAATCGATGTCTTCCTCTCCAATGCATCGTGGAAGGGTATTAAAGGAACGCCATTTCACTCGCTGCATACTTGAGGATTTTTGTTCAGAATTTTTTACCCTTTCAGTAATGAAATAATACACTTATGATGATTATAATAATAATTAGCTTGCAAAAGTGTAATAGCTATAGAGCTGATGCACTTGTCGAATAGTAGTATAGGCGGATAAGGCCACAAGTAGAGTACTCAAGAGTATCGTAGACTCTAAGAGTACGAACATGCCGAAGATGCTTCACTGCGATACCTCGTGGTCGCGGTTCAGCTCGCTACCTCGATGTCACCTCCATGTAAAACAAACACATGCTAGTAGATACGCACGTAAATGCCGAAGAATACCTCACTGCGATACATCGTGACCTACATGGAGGTTTACCTCGATACTTACGTGAAAACATAATATTTTGTTTTCACATCGCGGTCGACCGCGATCAGCGATGTGGTCTGGCTCGTGATTGGTTACATTCGCCTCAGCCTTGCGAATTTGTCTAATCACGAGCCAGATCACACCGCTGCTCGCCGTCGACAGCGATGTAAAAAAAATGGAGCTGTCATTACCATTAATTCCGTTTTGTTCCTGTCACGATCGCTGTAGGTATCTTTTAAACTGTAAAATAAACATTACCTACCGTCAGTTCATTGTTTTCACTTAGTGATTCTGCATGGTGTCACTTCCGTTCGATTTTTTACTTGATAAATACTATGAATTGAATGTCATCGTGGTGCGACTGAACCGACATGTTCGCATCGCCATCCATGTAAATGGCAAGTATCGACATCGAGGTAGCGAGCTGAAACCGCGACCGCGAGGTATCGCAGTGAAGCATCTTCGGCATGTTCGTACTCTAAGGAATTGAATTGAAAAAGAAAATTCGCTGCACGCGGTACCGCTCCAGCATTCCATGGATCTACATTTTTCTCCAGTCCAGAGGAGAACCTGACTTGCATACGATGCATCTCTTCTCTTAACTCTGGACGAAGGCAAGTTTAAGTAAGGGCGATCAACATTACATGGCGGGTGTTAGTCAAGACAGTGAGTCACTGAATAGAAGACCTCCGCTACTGTTGGGTAAATTCTACTTGTGACGTGGGTCACGGTTCCGAGTACCGCAGTACCAAGTACTTAATTTATTTTTATATAGTTCCACGCTTACGTCATCTAGTGCAATGTACCATATTTTTTAATGATTAGTGAAGTTATTAGGCAAGGGATTACACAAATGGTAACTTGTGAGACTATTTTTGTAAAACTAACTTTAAAAAAATTTAATGAAACTATATTTATTTTATTTTATATATATATATATTTTTTTTGATATTTATTATATTAAACATATGCCAAACTGCACAGCAGTTTTACGGCATGGTTGCCTTCAATATTTGACAATAATTTTTATTTTATAATGAAGATAGTTAGGTCAATATCTAGTGTTGCATGTTTTTTTACAAGTGATACATGATATGTAATTATAAATTAATGTAAGATTAGGTACATAGCTTTAATATAATAATATATTATTTTAGCTTGTACTTTTTTGAAGCCAATGGAGTTTTTTTAATATATGAATGAAGCTTTGTTGTTGACTGTTGTGTGTGTAGTCCTTTATAGATGTATAAATAAATTAAGTCATAAATACGACAATACTTTCTTTTATAACAAAAAACAAACAATATTTTCCCGGACCCCAGATGAAAGGCGCTGGTGGAATGTGTCAAAAGCTTCATTTTATCCTCGACAGAAAGAGATTGAAAATATTGGGAGAGCCATTTTGTTTGTGCAATTTGAACGGAGTAGATTTCTGATAAATGTAGCGAGTGCTAGAAAACAGAAAATACTTTCTCTCCATTGTTTAATTTCCCATTTGTACGTCCGTTCACGTTTTATTGTCATGCTGGGTTCATTTCAAAGCGTAAAAAACATTAAAGCTTACCTTACGTGAAGAAAATGTTCGCTAGAAAATTAATGAGTTAGAAAGAGATAGTAAAGTTTGTTTGTTTGTTGTTTAAGCTGTGTACGGAACGGTTAGTATGACATGTATAGCGCACTTAACAATGATTGCGTTCTTTATATTCGCGTTTGATTTAATAGTTCGGTACAAATATATGGTAACACAATCGAGGGTAACTAGACAAATATATAATAACAATAATAATTGAATGATTTATATAGCGCCGTTTTGGTGAGTACTCACATAAAGGGCGCTTCACATAAAAAAATATATTACAAAACAATTTACTGGCTAAAAATCTTATTTACTATTACTTATTCACTAGATGACATTAAAAAAAAGTAACCCATAAAAACCAAGGTTTTATTATACTCCCTTTCTTTGTAAAATATAACAACAATTAAAGACAAATTAAAACATATAACATAACACTAAACTTACAGTAATTTAATATATTTCTAAAATGTCAGATGTTTTGAGCTTTGATAAGACACTTCATGCTTTGAAGATTAAATTCTAGAAGCATTTGTTAGTCAATTTAGATTTTCGACATTCGTAGTGAAGTACCTATTATGTATACCGACGGAGTAATTCAAATTTAGAAAATATTCCGCGACAATATCGGGCCGCCGTTGCTTTTTTGAAAAAACCAATAAAATTTCTAAAAATCCGAAATTATACTATAATTATTAATTTTTTTTAACGAAAATTTGATAAATCTTCTTGATCGTCACCACGAGTCTATTTGCCAAGTTTTAGCTCGATTGGATCACGGGAAAAGGGTCAAAAAACGATCCAAAGTTTTTGTTGACGGCAAGCAAGCAGACGCCACGAGTTAATATAAAGGGAGTAAAAATGGAATTAACGTTTAAAACTATAGGAGTTAGGAGTGCTTGGTTTCATCGACTCTGCTGAGAAACTTTTCATTCGTAATGTGGTCTCTCCAGGAAATTCCTTGGGCACGTCTGTAGGTCCACATCTCGAAGGCTTCTAAACGTTTTTTTTCTCTGTCGCCAATGCACCATGTCTCACATCCATACAGCAAAATACTCCACACATAAGTTTTTATTAATTGCTAGCGGAGATTCGGAGAGAGAAGATTGAGATTGCCGCTGCGCGCGCACGGGAGATGCGCGCACGGGAGATGCGCGCACGGGAGATGCGCGCGCAGCGGCAGGCGTGGAGGGGACGCGCGGGACCGGTGCGTCACCGGCAGCGGACGGCCGCGACGGCACTTGAAATTCGGCAGGCCTTAGGTACAGTCTAGGTTTATAAGAGAATATACATCGCTTAAAAGTTACCTACGCGTATATATATGGACGCCTGCCCTCTTCCTTGAAAACCCAACTATGCCTCCTACACAGAGCTGAAGAGCATCGCCGGAGACCGAGCAGAATGGAGAAGGAGATGTGCTTTGCTGCAAACCAATCCCACGGAATGAAACCCAGGAAGGAAGGAAGTTAGGAGTGCCAGGAAGAATCGGGTGTTTTCGCCGAGTACATAGGACATTAGGTAGTGTTGTAACGGACTGATTCTATAGATTTTTATATGATTGTCTAAACAAGCGCGTCTTTAGTTATTTTTGAACTGCAGTAAGCTGTCTTATTTATGTAGGTATTTACGTAGTCGTTCAGACGCAACCGCGCGGCTACCGCCACTCAATCGCTAGAAAATAGAATCGCGCGGAATATGCAGCCTATCAAATTCGGCTGTCATTCCGCCTGCGTCAACATCGCAATCATCACAAAGTTATTATATAATAGAAAATATATATATGATTATTGAGGGCATTTTTGACGTTTTAATAATTATAAAAAATTTGAATTCAGCATATTCCATTAACTTACATACACAGACACAGTTATTCTTAATAGCTCGAATCACTCCTTATGCCATAACGTAGTTGAAAACCTGAGACAGTGGTTTGGCCAGTCTACTAGAGATACAATAGTAAGGGCGTAATACGTAACATTAAGAACTTGTTCGGACATAGCGGGAACCGCGCGGTTTCAGAATTGCGTGGGATCCGCGCGGGTCTTAATTATGTAGGTTTGTATGTAATCGTTCAGACACTCAACCGCTATAAAATAGAATCGCGCGCCGCCCGCGTGCTCCTATCACAACAGGAGCACGCGTGAGCTCGTTATGGATCGCTTGGACACTGAACTTTTTATTGATGAAGTGGAGAAAAGACCTGCAATGTGGGATCTTCAATGTGAGGATTACTCAAATAAAATTGCCAAGAACCAAGCTTAGCAGGAGTTGGTGGAGATATTTGGAAATGGTGAAGACACGTTGGAAAAAAATAGTATTTTAGGTAAGTAGGTATATATTCACCAAAACTGACAGAATGATACTTTTGTGTCTGGCCATGGAACATGGCCGTCGTTCACAAAGTAATGACCGAATTTATCCCTGATATTCAAAGATGGAGAACGGCACCGGAGCTGTCAAACTGACGTTTATTAATTGACGCGCTATTCGCACGCACAAATCGCTTATTGACCGCGGCTGTGTGAACACATGACACAAATGTGCGGTTTCAAAACGCGCGATTTGCAATCGCACGATTCCCGCGTGTCTGAATAAGCTCTAAGAATCTAGAACGTAATATGTTAATGCGTGTACACATTGACGCCCGAGTTCTGCCAAAATTGAATTACGATCAAAAGATGGATGCCAAGATTGGGCGACCCAAATACTTAATTCTTCTATTAGATGGCACTGCAAACGCGAGAAAATTTTTTCTTTTTATTTACGCAACACGGCGTGCGCACACCTCGAAACTAGAAATTTCCATATAAAAGAGATTGTCAAAATAAAAAGTACATTGTGGCCCCAAAATGCGATAAAATAAACCTCGAAACGATTCTTTTGCCACCAGCGCCAGCGTAATAAAATTTTCTTCGTCTCCAATTTGTAAGAGAGCCCTTCAAATAATTTAATCCCTTTGTTTGGATTGGTCTTGTTAAATCGAATGAAAATTTTTCCTCTTTTCTTGTACGTACCCTAATGAGGCGTCCCTTTGTTGGAGGGAAAACGCGTCGTAATATAAAATAACAAGGGCCGAATTCGCGAGAAAACAGCCCGCGCGCGAATCTACAGATGAAAATGGAATTAAATATATTTTTTCTTCAAATATTTTTTACTCGAGGATGCCACCATGCCGCCGCACTACGCTCAAAAATTACTAAAGTTAGCTGGACAAAAGTTTTTTTAAATTTATTTTTATATATATAAATATATATAAAATACATATTAAATAAATATATATTTAAAAAAAATTAAATTAAAATTTAATCGCTTAGCTCTTCTTCAATATCTTCTAAGTCCTAACGAAAACAAATCATATTTCAACAATCGATTACTTATTAATATTGTCACGGGTCTGACATTTTGCCACCATTTGTGTGGCAAAAGAAACACATAAATAATTTTTACCTAAATTTATTAACTCACTGGACGTGACTTTAATCTAAGCACTATCCTTAAATTCATTAAATGATTCTAGAATATTTAACGCACTTATTATCCAACGTCGTTATTCATTAATTTATCTTCGCTGCACTTTTATCACTCTGGAATATATTTTCTCTTATTTACTGATGCACGTTACTTAAATCGCTCAGGTTCACACTAGAAAATTTCTCGCTTGTCGGTTGGTACTTTTTTGATAACAATCGCAGGAATCATACATGCGTTAGTAACATGCGCCGCTTGTTAGTGTTTTTCTATGGCGTTAGCTCGCTGTCAACTCTGAAACAACTGATTGCGCAATAGTTGGTCCCGATTGCTCTCGATATCTTCAGAGTTTAAGAGAATAACTCAGTCGATTTCATATTTGTGTGGACCATCTTAGAACTTTCTAATATCTTCCAATTTGAGTGTCTTCGGTATTTAAGTGTAATTTTTTCTAATTCTGACATCCCATAACGAAATGTTTTATCTCCATGCAGACGAAAACTTGCAAATTGATCTCTGTTTTCGATTGAACACACATATGTCAACCAGTCCCGCGAAAGGCAGCAAAAACAAAGTAAGTTAACTACAAAAATGATGACAATTCCTAAGTATGAATATAATCTTTGAAGATATCTAACTTAATACATGTACACGTTGAATAAATACATTTGATAATATTTTTTTTTCATTATTCACTAAAATACGTGTACGCTCAAGGAATATTTTAGATTTTACAAATTTTTCAAAAACAAGCTATCGTTTTTTTCATAAATATTGTATTTTATTTAGCATTTGTATTTCAAATGGTTTACGTTTTATCTGACTTTACTGGAAAATAATCGTATGTTCGTAGAGAGCGAGTGGGCGGACATTCGTAATGAATGTTAACTGAATACGATGAAACTGAAGCAGACAGTTTTATTTTTGTTTACTTATTTTGTTATATGTTTTTACTTATTTTGTACATGCAAAAATGAACTTTATTACAAAAAAGTCTTAGAATTACATGTTTTGAAATTATGAAAAAAATATATAAAGAATTGAAGAAGTTTTTTTTTAATATTTCAAAATTGAAGTGCAGTTCTTCGAGCTTTTTCTAGCAGAAGCCTTTGCCGAATCCGCGAACGCTTAATAGGATCATGGAGAATTTCATTATAATATTTTATTGTGACTATGCCAGAGACTTAAGTGCCTGTGCCAATTTTCAATGTGTTTTTATAATATTTCTACTGCTTTATGTCTTATTGTAAATAAATAAATTGTTGTGATAAGGCTTTCTCCATCATTTCCACATTCTTGTTACTTGTACATAAATATCGAAACATCCACCCCTTTTAAAATTTTGAAAACTCGCGAAAGTGTATAGTCATTGATTTTTTCACTATCATGATTAGTTAATTTAAGGCTCTTTTATATAAAAAAAAATAATTTTGTTTGTGGTCATTATATCGTTGGATGTCATGGATCTCTTGTTCTGAGGTTCTTTAGTTGCCTTTTGTCGCATGGGCCTTTTGTTGCGTGGGTATTTTGTCGCTTGGACCTTTTGTAGCTTGGGCCTTTTAACGCGGGTGCTTTTTGTGAGGGCCTTTTGTTGCGCTGATATTTTGTCGGGTGGGTTTTCGTCGTGCATCTTTAGTCGGGTGGGCTTTTTGTCGTGGACTTTTTGTCGCGTAGATTTTTTGTCCATGGACCCCTCGCCATCTCGTTTGTTCTGAAAATAGTTTTATTAATCGGAATTCGGACTTACGACTCACATTTTTATTTTGTCTACGCATGACGCCATCGTTGATCGCAGTGCGCCATGCCGCGCCGATTGGCTGCTTGATGCCTTTATTCCTGAGGTTTAATGAAACTGATTTGCAAATTTATTGGGTAACCGAAAATAGGTCTAACGACGTCTGGGGCGAGGTTGTGTCCGCTCGGATTATACAAAGCGATTCATATTTCATTTAAATTTCTCGCAGGCGACGGTGGAGATTAGCATTTTGAGTTTTATTATTGCAACGCTCTTTTGTACAAATGATAAAGAATTTTAGAATTTTTATTTTTAATCTGTGTTCGGTCATGTTCAGTGTTTCTGTAATATAATATATATATATATATATATATTATATATATATATATCTATATATATATATATATATATTAAACACTGAACATGAACAAACTTATTCAAGGTTTTATTTCACTTAGCATGGAGCGAGACGACGGCAGAGCGGCTAGCGTCCCTACTTTATATGAAAATATTTATATACATTTTAAATAAATAAGGTAAGTCCCGGAATGCGGATTTATAGACTCGCGCATGTCGCAATTTTAAGAGGCCTCGCATTTCAGAAAGCTGAGAAATGGGAATAAAAAACAGAATCAGCAGAAAAAGCGAAAACAATTATAAATGACTAAAAACACAGTTTTACCTCTGTATTTATATACGGTATAAGTAAATACTCAGTATAAGAAGTACGGTATTCGTTCTTGGGTGATTTAGATGGGTACACTTTTTGAAGTCACTAATTAACTGCATAAAACAAAGGAGGAAGCAATTATAAAGGGTTGTTTAGGAAACAGGAAACTGCACTAAACTGTTTGGCGAAGTGTAAAACTTAATTGTGACCAGTAGACAAACGTTCCCGACAGCGCACTGAGCTCATTTTAGATATCTAACATAGACACAATTTCAAAAGAAAAATCCATGTCGAAAACCAAAAATAATCATTTTTTAAATGATTCTTTGTCACGTATTGTATTGTAAGGGTTACCCAATACACAGCCATGAGCCCGAACAGACCATCAACACATGTATAATATAGCCGCGGTCCATCCAGCAACACGAGGATGGCGAGGTCGACGCCCCAGTACCACCGGTCGCAGGCACACGCCTGACACGAGCGCCGGGCATGGGTGACTCCAGCGGGCGTGACTAATGCTACATGTATATGCGCGCCAAGTCGTACACCTTCGGACAAACAAAAATCTAAAAAATATGAAATGCGGCTCATCTCCTATGTGGGCATGTCAGTCTGTCACATACCTCCGGCGGCGGCCGGAGGCTATGGCCCTTAGAGTATCTATCACTGTCTTTCTAATCATATTCATGCATATCGAGATAATAAATCATCAAATATTCTACGCCTTTGGAGTTTTTCCGTCGCATGACGGTGGTGACCCGAAAAAGCAATTGCTCCTAACCATTTCCAAACCCCCAAAGTATTATCTTTTTTTTTTCTTCTTCCTTGGCCTTCTTCTCTCCGCTGCTAGATGTAGGCCTCTTCTGTTTTCTTTCACTCATATCTGTTTCCCCTCCTTCGCATTCAGGTTCTTCCTGCTTGCTGGACTATGTCATCAGACCACCTTTTGGGAGGTCTTCCGACGCTTCTACTTTCCGTCCAGGGCCTCCACTATAGGATTCTGGGTGCCCATCTAGTATCCACCTGTCGAGCCATATATCCAGCCCACTGCCATTTTGATTTCGCAATACGGTTCATAATATCGGCAACGTTTGTTCGGCGTCTTATTTCTTCATTTCTGATTCTATCTCGAAGGCTCACGCTGAGCATCTGCCTTTCCATTGCCCGCTGTGTACACTTTGATTTGTGTATGCTTTTTGCTTTTAGTGTTACTGTTTTAAGGTCATATGTCAATATCGGTAGGATACATGTATCAAATATTTTTCTTTTCAGGCATACTGGTGTTTCTTTATTTTCAAATAGGTGTTTCAATTTACCAAATGCTGTATTATCACGAGAGTCTAAATGCGCATTAACGGTCCGCATGAATCTAGAATCAACTCATAATCACTAAAAATATGGAGAAACTAGCAAAACGTTCTCGAGGCATAGCGAAATTAAAGTATTGTATGAAAAGCAAGCCGGCGCGCGTGCGGTGAGTTGTTGTTTATTTTGGTAGTTCGGCGATTTCATAGAAATCAAACGTGCAACCAATGAAAATAAATTAAAGTGCCTAACAGGTGTTTGGAAATAAGTGCGATCAATTATGTGCGAATTGCCGTGAGTTAGTGTGAACTTGTGTAAAATATGTTAGAACGATTAGTGTGAATTTGAGAAGGTGCTCCGATTAATTTCGTGTCCAATATTAAAATAATTAATAAATGAAATTGTTGAATTTTGTCTAGTTAATGTAAATTCTATTGATCGCAGTGCAGTGGAGAGAAGATAAAGTTATGAAAGGCAGATGCAGTTTTATGAAGAGACAACTTTTGTTAGAGAGCTTATTAAGTTGGTGGCCTCTTGAGACTGTCTCGTGATATTACCGCTAGACGAGGATCCACCAAATTGTAACAAAGAGAGCTCGAGTGCCTGCGATATCATAAATAATTAACGAGTCTCTCTCAAATAATTTAATCACTTTGTGGCGGTCGGAAGCTACCGCGGACTCTAGCCGTAACGCAGCAACCATTTCGACCAATCCAAAAGCCACAGCGACAGCCAATCTGTCGACGATTGTTGTAGCCTCTACGTGTAATATTCCTGTTTGCAAACCAATCCGTAAAGATTGTTCAAAAAGACCGCACCCATCAAACATTGTTGTGAGTATAACTTACGCCCTGTGTTGATCTGCTTTATCTTATCAGCTTTGCTGAACACATTCATTCACACTGAGCATGGAGGAATTCTCCCGGTCGGGCGGGTATTCTTCTCTCTGTTCACAACTAACGCGTCGGAATCACCCGAATCGGTAGTTGAACGACAAAATTTGAACGAATTTTTTTTTGCAAGGTTTTGCTAATTTAACTTGACTCCTATCACTTGACTACGAATGAATTTTTAATAATCTATATATATATATATATGTGTTAAATTGAAGGCTTTCATGGGTACAATATGTGTTAGTTCTAACTACTTTGGGGGTAACCCGAGTCAAATTCTGGTCGTCAGGACCAGTCATCTGCCGACGTTTCGAACAGATCTCACTGTTCATCTTCAGGGCGCCTTGTCGATGAGCTGCTTCTCCAAAAAGCGTACAACCGATTGTTCCTGAATGGGCCCGCCGACTGTGTCGGTAAGTACGGTAAGTCTAGAAGGTTCCGGAAAAATCCATTCTAGAAAGTTCTGGAAGGAGAAGGTTCTAGAAAATTCCCGAAAGTTCTGTAAGGTTCTAAACTGGGTGGCGGACTGTGTCGGTTGTGGTGTATAGAAGGTTCCTCTGTTCGATTCGATACATTTCTTGAAAGTTCTGGAAGGAGAATGTTCTAGAAGATTCGCGAAAGTTCTGTGACGATCTACTAAAAATCTACGCGTGCGAAGCCGCGCGGGCACAGCTAGTCAATAATAAATTAATTCTGCGATATTCCGACATTTTACAAAAAGTCAGAAATATTGGAAAAAAATGCAAACTTTGGTGTAGCTTATTTACGTAACTGGCGACATTTCACCCAAGTTTAAAGAATATTTTTTTTTTATTCAAAATTCAATGAAGAAGACTTCCTAGAAGTTTTTGCTACTAGCTATGAGACACCTTGCATTTGAGACGAAAAAAAGAAATGTAGAGCCTAACTTTACTAATTAAAGTAAATATAACAATTATTCAATTTTTTAACGAAAAGTCTATTTTATTTGTAAAAATATTTTTGTTACCTCAATAAGATACCCATCGACCGTACAAAGAAGGCTTAACCTTCCAGCGGGCGCGCTGATTAATTTCCCTTGAGCGGGCGCGTGCCGTAAATTTTACGTCATCAAATTTTCTCCGTGTAAATGCTTTTTTCTTTATATAAATGATAGGGAATTGCTGTAAGGTTATGCCGTATTATTACATCAATGTTCATCAGCTCTGATGATGGACCCTGCAATGGGATCCGAAACGTCAGCCAGAAAGGTTGTAATAACACGGTATAATATCCCAGAAGACACAAACCAGAAGATTCTGAGTGGCCATGAAAACCTAAGAACATTCTTAGAATCAATATTTATTATGTGTTATTCTCATCCTTACAATTGTGCAAACCTCCTCAATTGCAGAATGTTTTTTGTATGTAAAGGATTTCTTCTTCCATAAACTCGAGGGAAAGTAGGTTTCATCATCTTGTCTCATCATCTCCATAATGAAACACGTCTTAAATAAAAAAAATACATTTCGCTATAAAAGAAACGATATAAATGAAAAATAAATAGAAAAATGTAGTTTATTTCATATCACTTGAAGGGGCGTGATGTAAAATTTACCCTAAACGGAAATTTCCAAATATCAATGAAAAACAAAAACTTCTAAGAACACCCGGTTCGTCTGTAGTTTAGAGAGACACTGACCCTCGATGCTTGCGACTAAGTGGTAAAAGTGGGGGAAGCGATAAGGTGCAACTGTCGTAAATTTTACGGCCGCGCGCCCGCTGGAAGGTTAAGGTGTTATCTAAATGTATTGTCCGGTATATCACCATTACACTCATATTTTTCATAATAATCTTTTAACGTCAAATATCTCAATTTGAGTTGATTTTTGGTTGGTTCTCTTGTATTTAAAAGCGATTTTCTTAAAACATATGATTATCAAAGGCATCAGTTATGAGAGTTTTAAACTACCATATACGGAATATGGTCAATATACTTGCCAAAAGGAAAAAATATATATATGTGACAATAAGACAATGGATAGATTTATTTTTCCTACAATATACATAGGGTTATTTGGAAAACATTATATTCCTGCCTTGATTATGAGTCTAAAATGTTCAAGCTCTTATCACCTAATATCAATAGTTAGGGAGATATGCGACATCAAAGATTGCTTTTTTTTCAATATTTTTGACTTTTTTTTTGTAAAACGTTGGACTATCATTACAGTAACTTATAGCGATTACGAAAAATTCATTCGTTTCAATACATGTTAAATAAAATGATAAAAACCCTGAAAATTTTCCAATTGGAACGTTTTCCAATTGGAATTCGAAAGTTTTTATTTTTTTATTTGACTTGTATTAAAGGGAATGAATTTTTCGTCCTGCGAGGTTATTAATGATTTCCGAATAACCCTGTATATAACCGAAAATCACATAATCATCAAGTTTCTAAAGTTATGCTCTTGTCTCGTCTTCAAATCCGAGTGGAAAATAGTTGATTACATATTAAAATAAGTTTTATTAAAACAAAATGAAATCAATATATATTATAGATGTCTCACAGAGACAAAACTGTTTTTTATGGGAAAGTAGGTGTAGAAGTCTTTGGGTGTACATAGGGCTTGCCATCTATCGTACGGCTGGCTTAAGTGATCACTTTACACGATAGGTCATAAGCTCTATGTACAATTAAAGACTTGTATACCTACTTTAACAAATATACAGTTTCGTCTCTGTGTGATGTCCCTGTGACAAAAATCCAGTACTGTTCTGAAAAATTTGCAACTACTCAAAACATTCAAAATAACTTTCAAGCTTCAAAATATTCGGAAAACCTAAAACGTACATTACTATGTATCTCTCGTTTCTTTCATATCAGTGAAAATAATTATAAAATGAAAGTCACACGAGAGGTACAATATTAAATTCTCACGGCACGTATAAATAAAATTCACATGCGAGCCCATAAGTAAAATTCACAAGAGAGATATTTTAAAATTGAACCAAAGGGGGCCGACGGATCGAGCTGGAGGCGTACTTTATATTTCAATATGTAATATATTTTGCGTACATAAAAAGTGGGTTCACTTTTTAAAGAATTTTAATACTTCGGAGGCTCTTGTTTGATTTTAATAAAGATTGACTACGCTCTTACTCGGAACATAAACAATGCCTTAAACACCCCTCTTTCAGGGGATGTTTGGGAGAAGCGAAGACACGAGGTCGTACCTATCAAGACCAAAAATGGTTAAATCCTATCAGTAATAAACTGTATATGAAGAAATGTGTTTCTTCGGATTAGTAAAATATTGAAAGAACTATAAAAACTATTGGCGTAAGCCATTTCTTTTCTTGTTTAACTATATTCCTTTGTCAACCTAATTTGTCTTTTTTAATTCCATATGTCTTTTTTAATTCCATATGTCTTTTTTAATTCCATATATTTAAAATGCAAGCCCACCTATGAAGTTATCTGTTGTTTTGCGAAAGGGAAGTTTTGCCAGAATAAGTTGGAGTTTCTCCGCGCTCGCAACTAGTCGAGGATATCGTCTAGTGATCAAATCTGCCAGAAGCAAATCGCGTACCAAAAGTAAGATACCGTGTATTTTAGTGGTGAACTGATAGAAATGAAAAGTGTTAGGCTAGTCATAATATTTGTGAGGCGTTTCCTAATAGAACTAGCCCAGAAATGTGAAGTTGGAGGAGTGTGAAGTGGTGAACTGGAAAGGAGGAAGAAATCGGAAGTTGGAGGTAAGTCTTGCTCTGCTATCATAGACGTGCTGTGTATATTCCCAAAAACGACCTTCAAACATAGCACAAACATTAACCTTTATCGAACGGCATAAAAAATCTCGTTACGCATACAATACGGTTCGTTGAATTGGATCCTAGATACACAAGCCCGATGATTGGTTTTAGCCCCACTCTTCCAGCCTACGCTTTCTACTTATGTGAATTAAAGCAACAGCGATTAGTAAAATCGAAAAGGCGACTTGAAGCATCGAGATGTGGATCTAAAGAAGAATACTCAAAATAAGCTAGATGAACAGAGTGACGAATGAAGATTTTATCGTTTGGATGAATAAGAAGAAGAAAGAAGTAATTAGAATGAAAAGAATATCTCGAACATGTAATGAGACATTCAGAGTAGTATTTTCATACTCTATATGATTTTAAGATCTCTCTTGCACTTCAAGAGAAGATCTTGGCTGAAAAATCTCAGACAGTGGTTTAGCCAGTTTACTGTAGAGCTTTTCCGGGCCGCAGTAAATAAAATGATGGTAACCAACATGATAAATAACGTCCATTGAACGGATAGGGCGCAAAAAGAAGAAATAAGAAATGATGAAAATGAATGCCAGGCGCTTTCCGAAGGCTCTGGAACATCCTCGAGCGGTTCTAGAGGAGTGCAGACGCAAGAAACGGGGCTGCAGCTATAATACCAAGCGCCAAGAAGTTCCATGTTTAAACTGCGTTCAGCGAGCGATATTTTGAAGAGATTGATTTGATTTTTTGGGAGCGAACATTCTATTAACTATTTTCGATCAAAAATGATCATTTAAGTACTTTACTGACATCCCGCAGCGGCGAATACGCGACAATATTTTTCATGATTCGGTACTATCTAATTCTTTCCCAAAGTAAAGAATATTTTTACCAAATTTTGTATTATTTTATTTCACTTTTATCAGACCTTCACCTTGTTATTTTTGATGTTAACGAAAAAACCTTGTTTGAAAACCATTATCCTTCAAATTTGGTCACAAAGAAAGCGTTGTACAAAACTGCGCTTTAATTAAAATATTTTTTTGCAATTGGGAGAAAGCAGCCGATGATCATTGGTGTCCTGAGCTCTTGAAGCGCCGCCTGAAAATTTAACGACTTACCGAGAAAGTATTGTACAGTTAAGAACTTTCTCATTAAAAGCAAATTTTCTGATCTGCGAGAGATGCTAAATTATGATTTCAGCCCCTGTCGGTCGGGGTACAAATCTTTACTATAAACTTTCATTTTAATATTGATGATTTAGTGTGTCGCATATTTCATCGATATTTGACACAGGCAAGTTACCGCGGGATCCAAGATATTAAAGCATATGAAAGACTCTAGGAGGTACATTGATAAAAAAAATAACATTGACATATTGAATTTTAGACTTTTTAAAAATACATACATCCATTTTAATTTATTATTACATCTGTGTACATCTGACGGGTCAATTCTTATTGATTTTCGGTATCATAACAAGAAATGTTTCGACTATAATTATATAACATTGCACACTTCGTTAATGTTGACGTGATTATGTGTCACAATATCTTGAATTAGGAGGAACCACACATTATCTAATAATTGCGCGGCTGTACGTGCATTTCACACACTTTTTTTATAAATATATATATATATCTATATTATATAGATATATATATATATATTATATATAGTCTTATATAGATTAATATATTTAGAATATATATTATGTATTATATATATACTATATATATATAATATTATATATATTATATATATTATATATATTTATATATAGATATGTTATGTGAAGGTTTTCACGGGGTTGGAAATGAGTATGATTTCTGGGGGTAACCCGCGTCAAAAAATGGTCCTCAGAAGGACCATTCGGCAAACGAGTTTCGCCGGAATCACAACAGGCATCTTCAGGATTCAGGCGAAACGTCGGTTGACGAATGGTCCTTCTGAGGACCAGATTTTGACGCGGGTTACCCCCAAAGAAATCAATACTAACATATATATATATATATATACGCAGTATGTTAATAAACTTAAAGGAGCCTATACACATTGGCCGAGGTTGGCCCAAAGTAAGGTTGGCCCAATGTGTACAGGGCGTTTTGGCCGTGCGTAGAGACGTTTGCCAAACTTGGCTTGGTAGTCGGTTTTTCGAGCACACATCAAAAGAAAGAGGCGTGGCTCAAGTTGTCAACTTTTTTTAGGGTTGTCGACTTTTCTTACAAGAATAAAGTATATTTAAGTCTGAGAAGAATATTAAACAGTATTTTAGAAAAATGAACAGTATTTTATTTATTTAATGTATTAAATACACATTTTTTAGAGCTTCTCGCACAACTTATTAATTTACACTCTTTTTAAAAACTTCATACGCCTCACCACAATTATAACTAAAATTAAAATAAATGAGGAGCTCATTTTTTATTAAATTAGTATTTGCTCTATTTCTATCCTCCCGCCACTTTGCATTCATTACTGAAAAAATTCTTTCAGTAAATGCTGAGGTGGCGGGAACAGAAAGTAGATATGAGACAATTTTAGTAATATTTTTAAATTCTTCTGAGTTGTTTACTAATAAATGGCTCCACTTTTGGCCAGTACTCATTTCAAGAAAATCTTTGTCTTCTGATACTTTTTTATAAATTACTTTGAAATTTGTTAATTCTGAATATAAATCATCCATACTAATATTTCTGTGAGCGTTTCAGTCTGAATAATTTTGATGCTGAAAACAGTATTTTGTATACTTTATTTTTGTTCAACAGTAAAAAGTATAATGTAGTGAAAAACAATATGATACTGTTTTTAACAGTATAGTTGGCAACCCTAGGCTCAGCCGGCAACGCGCAACGCGCTTCGATCATTGCGAGGTTCGCCGACACCGACGTTGGCTAATGTGTAATCGCTGTCCGCCATTTTGCAAGTTTGACGCTCTGCCGAGGTTCCCGGACCGTATACACATTGGCTGAGATGACCCAAAATGACATTGGCCCAATGTGTACAGGGGTTTTTTTGCGCAACTCAGCGAGGTTTGGCCAAACTTGGTTCATATCCATCGTTTGTCGGTATATTGAATAAACTTCAAAGAAAGCATGAGTCATTAAGCTATCGTGGAGCAATGAAAAGTTAGTTGTATGGACAGAAATTAATTATGTGTACAATGAATGAGTTTTATAATTCATATAATTTATTTCAACAACTTTATTTAGTCATAACCAAAATAATTACTATTTTTTTTTATTTGTTTCGTCAAACCGATTGAAAATAATATACATGAATTATTTTATATTTTATATATATACGGCTATAAAGGTTTTTACTTTAAAAATTGTACAAAATGGATAAATAATATTTTCAGAAATATTTATTATATTCAACTAGCTGTAACCCGTCAAAAATGACAATACTTTTACATGTTTTTCCTAAGGAATAAGTTTTTATTTATTTATATAAAAAAGGAAAGAAAGAAAAAAAATACTACTTACTTACCATCACGCCGTTTCCCCCTTGGGGGTAGGAAGAGAGGATAGAGCGCCATACTCTTCTGTCCTGACATACAACTCTCGCCTCATCCACATTCATACATCTTCGCATGCAAGCTCGCCGGTTGTTGAGGCTTCTAACGGGACCATCTTTCAGTATCTGGTTAATCTGGTCATGCCACGTATTCCGCGGTCCTGTCTTTCTGGCGCCATCTACATAATATCTTTCTATACATAGCATATATATCTTTCTTACGATTCTTTCCTCATTCATTCGCTCAACATGCCCAAACGATCTGAGCGATCCTTTTTTAATTCTATTATTTATGCTACGTTTAGCTTTACATTAATTTCATCATAAATGGATTTGCCACACCTATGTCTGACGGATCCCATCTTCACTGTATTCAATTTACTTTCGTTCCTCTCCTGCCAGCTCCAGGCTTCACTTCCATACAACAGTGACGGTATCAGAATTCCATTACTTACCACTAGTTTTGCCTCAGTATACATATTTCTATTAGAAACTATTGCGTTCAAAGCACTACATATATAATAATAAATTCAAAGCACTACATATATAAGAATAAAAGATACTACATATGAATAATAAGAATATTTCGTCGCTGTATATATAATTAATCTTATGTGACGTTTTAGTACATTCTGAGATAAACGAATAAAACTGTTTTAAAAAATAATTGCACAGACTAGATTTATAAAAAATATTTTAAATAATTACTAGGCAGACTTTCCAGATAAACGGCAATGTTTTTATTAGTATATCTCCATTATTTATATGAAAAATGTACTAAACGGCAAAAAACGAAAAGAAAAAATTATGTAAAAATTTTTACGTAAAAAAGAGAATAGAAAAAAATTATGTAAAAATTTCTAGGGAAAAAAAGAAAAAAAAATTACATTAAAAAAATTAAATAAATTTACGTAAAAAATTACGTACAAAAGGAAAAAATTACGTAAAAAATGTATCCACTAGCAGAAAATGATTTTATTATTATTGTTGGTAATATGTTATTACGTCAGCCGCTTCGCGGCTATTTGTATCTGCCAAATTTCCACTTTTAATTACGGGTAGTTTAGATATAATGAAGATAAAGTATTTATTCAGTATTTCTATAAAAATGTAATTAAAATTTCAACAAACAAAATATTCTCGACCGTAAAAAAAAAATTCGATCCTGCTAGGATTCGAACCTGGAATCTTCAGATCCGCAGTCAGACGCGTTATCCGCTGGGCCACACATCACAACGGGAACCGTGGCAAAATTATTGTATACAAAGTGAAATCAGCGTATTTATAATATAGATATATATATGTATACACGTATAAAGTCGAATAGCATACGTAATCCATCGCCAAAAAAAGTGATACAAAAAACACTGTTTTGGGTCGCACGGTGGGAGAAATAGGCGTGAACGATGAAACAGGGCCGTACTCTGTCAAACTGTATTTGTTTAATGAATGTTAATGTTTTATAGAAAAAAAAAACGTTTTTTTTAATGAGAAAGTACTGCTGAAATTACTTATTATAATCGTAGATGCGGAATTTATTTAAATGTTATATAAATCATTGAATTATAAATACATAATATGTACCTGTGATATGAAAAAACTTGCTAGCGTTCTGAAACAAGGCTTGAACCAAAAATCTGCAGACCAAACGTCATGACCACTAGACTACCTAGTGCATCAAATAAATAAATTATTATGTTAGTATTTACGTAGCTATTTAGTACGTTAATGTATATATCCAAAAAAAACGGTTGATAATTTGCATGATAATAATTTTTGGCTATATCTAAAAAATAAAAAATTTAATCTTTATTTTCAACACAAATTGGTTTCTTAAAGCAATCATGGCGCCGCACTATTACTATCGACTTGCATACTTTAATTTAATTTTTGATTATGACATTTAATATGTTGCCGCCGCAATTTGTTACCGAAATGCATGTTTTCTTTTTCTTAAAGAGAGTTTACTTTTCCAGAAAATTCCAATTGATTTCATTATTTTCGTTTTCTATGATAACTTTTTTACTCTCAAAACAATTTCTTATTAATTTTAACATATGATATGCGTCCACAGAAATTACAATTCTTGTTTTGTAGATGGATGCTTAAAAGTTGGCTTTAAATTATCATAGTCAAATGAGCATCCTAGAATTTTTGCCATTGATATGTTAACGGGACAGCCATTAAAAGTTAATGAAACTACTTCTACGCCAGCTGCATGAACTTTTTCTAAACATCGATTTATCAAAGATGCACGCTATTGACCGTTAGTTCCTTCCACTTAAAATATGCTAATGGGAGTTTGAAATTCGAATTTATGGCAGTCAAAAAAAAACACTAAAGCATCTTTTGGTACCGCAAGATCATCATCGTTGATATCGGTACCCATATCTACGTACCCGTAATAATTTTCTCCGTCATATTCGATGTGCTTTCTGATCATCGAATATGACGGAATATGCTCGATGAAATGATGATTCATTTCATCGAGCGCAAGTTAAGCTAAGTTCGCAACAATTTTATATTCAGTGGAAGAAGATTTTAATCTAAGAGCATCGAAAGCTTCAGAAATAAATCCCGGGTTACCGTTTATACTTTGGTACCACCTTTTAATGGACTGTTCCTGGCTGGACCCCAAAAAATTCCAAGAAATCACAAAAGTTGATATTTTGCCGTGCGAAGTTCTATGTTGTATTGCTAAACTGTCTAAAGTTGACAGAAGTTATTTAGTAATTGAGCTGAAGCAGTTTGTAGATCAATATGAGACTTTCATAAAAACTGAATGGGATGAAAATGACAAAAATGAACAAGATAAGCCAAAGCTGAATCATGATGTAGAAAAGAGTGAGGATTATAAATTAGAATTGCAAGAAAAGAATTATGTTCAATATTTAGTGAGAAAAAGAGTTTTAGATGTTTAGCGTGCGCTTTTTATGTTGTTTCTGAATTATCTCAATCAGGGCTCTTTACTAATCTTTACATAGCTTATAAGTTTATATTAACCAATCCCTAAGAATGTTCTTAGGTTTCCACGGCCACTCAGAATCTTCTGGTTTGTGTCTTCTGGGGTACTATGCCGTATACACATCAGCCCTGATGATGGACCCTGCAATGGGATCCGAAACATCGGCCAGAAGACACAAACCAGAAAATAACTCTTCCTTGTTACTTTTGAGCAAATCTTTTCAAAATAAAAAATAGGCTTAGATTAACTTTGAATCAGGAGTTAATGTCTAATCTTTTGTTTATAAATATAATTAAGTATTAATTTAAGTAAGAATTTAATTATCGATGAAGTGGCAATTTAATTTTCATTATCGATGAACTTAAGAAAAAAATGATGGTTTAGTGCAGGTACTAAAGGATAAATTAATGTTTTAAAGAGCTTACTATTAATTCTTGAATAAATAGCGTGATTATTTCCAGTATACATAGTATTTGTCAATTACGTATTTAACTTATACCTTTGATATAGATATAAAATAGGCCTACTTGCAGCTACGGCTTTGAAGCCACGTATTTGAAATTGCTTGCACATAGCCCCCTGACCCACGTTAAGTAGCTCAATCAATGTATGTGAAAATTATAAGATGGCCGATAGATTCCTGCCTATGTTAAATGTTCAAACAATCATGACCTAATATCAATAGTTATGGAGATATGCAGTATCAAAGATTGCATTTTTTTCAATATTTCTGACTTATTTTTTGCAAAAAGTTGAACTATCATTACAGTAACTTTTATCGATTATGAAAAATTTATTTGTTTCAATAAAACTTAAATAAAACGATAAAAACCTTGTAAAAAAACTTTTTCCAATTTTCGCAAGGTTTTTATCATTTTATTCGACTTGTATTAAAGCGAATAAATTTTTCGTAATCTACATAAGTTACTGTAATGATGATAGTTCATGACAGTTCAACTTTATAAAGAAATGCAAACTTTGATATTGCACATCTCCATAAAATGCAGGGGCCTCTTCACTAGTTCTCGCCGAGGGCCCCCAAGAGTGCCAGTGCGCCCCTGTCGCTCTAGCCAAAGCGAGGTTGGCCGATACGTTGGCTAATGTGTAATCGCTGTCCGCCATTTTGCGAGGTTGGCCGAGACGTTGGCTCTGCCGAGGTTGGGCCAATGTGTACAGGGCCCTTAATAATATATGACGCCTCTGTCCAATCCATAATTCAAAACGTAATAATTGGCTGGTATGGTATTTTAAAAACCATTTTGCAGACATTAAAAATAATACAAAAGTTGATCATAAAAATAATTTTAAAGAAACCTAGAACATATCCTACGGAATTATTGTTTAAAAAATTCACGTCCCTAATTTAAACAGCATATATAAACCAAATCATTATTACAAATACACAAAAAAACTGTCAACCAACAAAACACAAATTTAGTTAAAGATCAAAATAGACGAAGCAAAAGAGCGCACATGATTGGAACCTTAGAGTATATACAATCCATAGAGGGATAACTAAACATTTTACCAAACCCGTACGCGTGGTAACATAAAGCTTACTCAGTTTTAACAATATAGTAACACATAAGACAAAAAGGGACAAAAAAGATCACCCGGTCGGGTACGTCTTTAATTGCTTTGTAAGGGTTCTCTTTGCCCGAGTTTCAAAACTCGGGCAGAGAACGGCAGAGCTGACAGATTTGTTATCCGTATTTTCGATAAATTATTGTGTGTTTACGTGCAAATATTACAAAAAATTGATATGCCTTCTTGTGCAATGAAGGGGTGTTCCAATAGGACTGGAAACGGGAAGAAACATATCAGTTATCACAGGTATTTTATCCAAAATATGAAAATTTTACATGTATACGTTTTATTTCATAATTTTAACAACAAACCAACTGCAAACATTTACTTTTGTTTAAAAAATCCTAGAACGTTTATTTTTGATTGATTTTATTACACAAATAATTCGGAGAATGCTATTTTGAAGATGTTTTTGATGACTTAAATCAAAATATGTCTATGAATGTTCAATCAACACGAACTGTAAAATTATTTACTTAGATAGCCGACATTTTAAAATATATCCGTCTCTTTTTTTCTCCTTTAAAAATTCTGAATTTTTAGGAGTAAGAAAGAGAAGGCACTACATTGTATGGATCTAACTAAGCTCAATGTGGTATTTTTATGACAAAGCATATTGGACCGACAGGGCTGTGCTTAAAATTTTAGAATACAAATTATTTATTATTTATTATTTAAAGTATTCGGATTGGGATATCATTTTTTGTAGGTTCCCAAAAAATGAAGTAAGAAAAAGTGAATGGATCCATGCTGTGGGAAGGATTAATTGGAATCCCGGAAGTCACAGTTGTGTTTGCTCAGATCACTTCTTGAATGTACATTTTGACAGAAGGAAAGAAAACAAATTAGTTCGAATAAAAAAATTTGCCGTTCCTAGGAATTATTCAAGAACAGAACTGGCTTTTGATAGAGTAAGTACCTATAGTGTTCATTCTTTATTCGTTTTTCGTTACATAAAAAATTTCTTAAATCGCCAATTTATACGGGATTTATAAAATTAGTTATGTGCATTCTGAAACTCCTAGTATATGAAGTAGTATATTTTCGTCCGGTATAAATATACATTGCCCTATAAAATACACCCAAAAAAAATGTAATTAATTGCAAAATGTTTTTATTTCTTTGTTATAAAGATATAAGAAATAAGAAAAACATAAAAAAACTAAAAATTTTCGATTTATGGGTTATTATAGCATACGTAGGAGCCATCGATATTATGTTTTACCTAAAATCGTTAGGTATATTAATTTTTCATAAACTTTAAATTTAATCGATATTATTACATTCAGTCTACAAATTCGACAGTAAACATGGGAGAGTTGCTTAAAGTGATCCCTTCATGTAATGCAGTCGTTGGCCATGTATGTTTTGATAGTACGTTTTACCTAAAATCGTTGTATTAATTTTTTGAAAACTTTAAATTTAATCGATATTATTACTTTGTCTACAAATTCGACAGAAAACATGGGAGAGTTGCTAGAAGTGATCCCTTCATGTATCCCTTATTTAGCGATTCTGTAGCGGATGCCATAGAATTTTGTGCTAAAAACCTAAAGCTGCCACAATTTTCTAACAGTGAACCAACAATTTTTTTCATAAGGTGTATAAACAAACTATTTGATATATTCAATTCCCGTAATATTTCAGCACCTGAATGGAAAAGGCCTGTATTCTCGGGGAATCATTTAAAGTTTTCTGCGTACCTGAGTAATGTTAGCGTATATTTATCTGATTTAAAATTACCAAATGGAGTAAAAGTTATTCAGTCTAATAAAAAAATGGGGTTTTTGGGTTTTCGAGTTTGCATAGAAAGTTTACAATTATTAGTTAAGACGTATTTAATGTCAGAGTCCCCAGTGTTAAAATATCTAACGATGTACAAATTTAATCAAGACCATATCGAATTATTTTTCGGAGCTATACGCTCACATGGTGGTTATAATAACAACCCAACCGTTAGCCAATTTAAGTCCGCGTACAAGAAATTACTTATACGCGCAGAAATCAAAGATAATGTAAATGGAAACTGCATACCTTTAGATCAAATTAGTATACTTAACTGTAATTCAAATAATTCTGTCAACATTATAAACTGTTCCTCCTCCAAATTAAAATTATTACGTGATGACGAATTGTGTTTCGAAAATACTTTGCCTTTCGACGATATTCCTGAATCAATATATATGTGCAGTCAGTATGTGGAGAGTTGTATAATTTATATTTGTGGTTTTGTTGTCAGGCATCTAAATAAAAAAATTAAATGTGAGAATTGTCTTTCTGCCCTTATTGGCTTTAAGACAACTTTGCGAAATTCATTAATTGCACAAAAAGATAGAGGGGGGTTAGTATATCCATCAGATGACGTTATTTTAATTTGCACACATAGTGAACGCGTTTTTAGAGAAGCTCTTAACCGTAGTGGAGGAAAAAGAATGAATCCTCACTTTTCATTAGAATATTTAGTCAACAGGGTCTTAAAAATATTCCTAACTGTAGATTGTTTTAATATATTACTTTCTCACATGCTAGACCAGTCACCGCTGGAGAACCATACTGTTCACCTAATTAAGGCAGTTGCTTCTAAATATTTAGATGTCAGGCTACACTTTCTGATCAAATCAGCGGTACAACCTACCGTCAGAGTGAGACAACATTTCAACAGATTAATTATCTTCCAAAATCAATAGCGTACTATATTAAAATTTTATATTTATTATTATTTCCATTAATGTACTTCATCATATTGTTTTTTCAAACAATGTATTTTATGTGTATATACAAACAATGTATATTATGTAAATAACGTAATTTTCTAAATATTTGTACAAATGCAGTTATCTAAATGTTTATGTTTGATATGGTATAAATAATCCTCGATTATAATTATTATTATTGCAGTACCTTATATAATTATTGTTGTGGTGATATTTAAAATTGTAATAAAATAAATTAAAATAAATAGATATACCCACATATAAAAGGCATTATCATTTATTGCTACTTTATTGTAAGAGAATTCACAGAGAATCGTACATTAGTGGTAGCCCTGATTTAGCAAGAAATTACAAACACGTGTTAGAAATGAATTGTCCAGTCTCACCGAATGACCACGCCTCTTTTAACAAAATTCTTACAAGTTTCGAAATAATATGGTCTCTATGGATTGTATATACTCTAAGATTGGAACCCAAAATATATCTAGATGCAGTTATACAGCCATGCAACACTACTACAGGTACCTAGGAATTAAATATTTTAGTAATCTTCCAGCGAATATTAGAACTTTACATCATCACACAAAGTTCAAAAGTGCGTAAAATCCTTGAACAATTTGTGATATTAACCTTAACAGTTTTATTTTTAAATATTGTAATATTAACCTTAACAGTTTTATTTTTAAATATTGTAATATTAACTTAACATACCTACTTATCTTAAAATATTCCTATATACATTACTTTACGTGTAGGTATGTGTTATATCTTATTAAAAAATACAGTTATCTATCACACTTGTGACATCCTGCGGTTCCATACACGTTTATACTTTCATAGGACTCAAAAAATTTCGCCGCACTTCAGTGGCAGTCTCATTGGGACCTCACTAAAATGTCAAAAGGTCGACACTACGCCGCTATTCAGCCACTTATCCCATCTCGAACCTGGTTTCACAGGATCAGATTGAGCAAGAGGGAGACTTCAATGGTTTGCCGAATGCGTCTGGGTCATTGCTCTATCCGCTTACACCTTGCAAAAATTCATGTTCTTAACTCCTCAATCTGTGAGTGTGGACAAGAGGAGGAGGATTTGAACCACTTGTTTTTCAATTGCATTTTAAATGTCGGTACTCAGTCCCTACTCCAGGATCTTGCAGATCTTAATGTCCTTTTCCCTACAAATATCCAGCTCTTGCTTACAGACTGCCGACGGGAAGTATTGAAAGTGTTACTACGATTTTTAGAGAGTAATTGCATTGAGCTGTAATGTTTATGTCGATGACCTATTGACTAGTTTTTGGCAATAACATCCTTTTACTGGGTGACAAGCCATTAAATTAAAAAAAAAAAAAAAAAAAACTGGTACCTTATTTTCATTTACAGTCATTTTAATACTAAAAACTCATGTTGTCTAGTGCCTTATTTAAAAAAAAATACGGCTCTTAATACTTGTGCAACATGCGTTCCCATATAACTAGGAAAGTAAAACAGCTAGGACTAGGACTTCAGTGGAATGTTTAATGTATTGACGAAGGCGCATACAGGGTGTACCAGAGCTAGCAGCAGAAATTTGGAAGGTAGTTTCCTGACTATGTTGTGAGTCTAAAATGTTCAAACAACCGTGGTCTAATATCAATAGTTATGGAGATATGCAATATCAAAGTTTGCATTTTTTTTTCAATAGTTCTAACTTATTTTTTGCAAAAAGTTGAACTATCATTACAGTATCTTATGTCGGTTATGAAAAATTCATTCGCTTTAATAAAACTCGAATAAAATGATAAAAACCTTGCAAAAATTGAAAAAAGTCATTTTTACAAGGTTTTTATCATTTTATTTAAGTTGTATTGAAGCAAATAATTTTTTTATAATCAATTTAAGTTACTGTAATGATAGTTCAACTTTTTGCAAAAAATAAGTCAGAAATATTGAAAAAAAATATCATATCTCCATAACTATTGATAACATAGTCAGGAACTCATAACATAGTCAGGAATCTACCGCCCAAGTTTCTTCTGCTAGCTCTGGTACACCCTGTATAGTACTGATGTGTATATACTTATTTAAAAGAAATATTTTTGGAGCCTAGTGCTATATTAATTTCCAGTAATAAATTACTTTAGCAAAAACATCACAGAAATACTCAAGCTCGAGACAATCATCTTGATACACACTGGACTGAGGGTTTAAGGTACAGGTGCTAATGAGCATGCCACTAATAAGCGTGCCCTAACAACTGTACACACTTGCTCATTATTAGCATGCTTATTAGTGGCATGCTCAAAATAAGCGTGCTCAAAGCTAACAATCAAACACACATGCTTATTAGTGGCATGCTCTTGTCATAGAATAGAGACGCTCTTGTTCAAAATGGAAAATTTGCAAACTGAAATAGAAAATTCAAGTGAACCAATAAATCAAAACAGTTCCCGAGTTTCCATCCGCACATTTTTGATTTTAGTTTTTATAATTTTTATTGTAAGATTTGAATCATTCATGCCTTTTAATAAAGTTTCATAAACATTATTTCTCGCTATATTATTTTTACATAACGGTGACCGAATACTCCACAGACATTCGTGATTCCTATAATAAGTCACGAAAAGTAATGTTTTATCATCTCCCCAACGCGCCATATTTGTTTCATCTGTCGCGGACTGAGAAGATCGCATTGATAATACTAGCCGCGAATGACATAAGCATGCTCATAATAAGCAAGCCTGTTCACACATGCTCCAAAGATACCCCTTCTCATGGTGTATGAGCAATGTGCGTACACACGCCACTATGCCACTAATGGAGAATAGAGGTGCTGTTTGTGATTCTTTTCAAGGAATCGGTTCTTTCGACTCCTTGATTCAAAAGGAATCGATTCATTTGATTCGTTCTTTTGAACGATTCGGTCTTAAAATGAGTCGTGTACATACTGGTTCTGATTCTTTTTGAACAATGAATCATGACGAAATCGGTCTTTTAGAGCATCGGATACGGGTAGATAGGAGTCGGTCATTTATCAGTGTGTCGGTGAACCCGTTACCCGTTGGGTGTATTAGATCTGTCAAGTGGGCACGATAATTTACTTTATGACATCGTTAATGTTTGGTACATTATTTGTATTTTGGTTGGTACTTACGTTTTTTAAGTCGACGCTTTATATATTTGATTTACGCTTTAAGCAAAACGTCTAGACTTTAAAAATAATTAACATTTCTTTGTAAAAATCGAAAATGCTATTAAATAATAAAAAACTTTAGCAATAAAATAGTTTAGTGTGGAGAAAGTGTGTAATTATCATTTTCATATAAAAAATATAACAAAAATGTAGAAATATTGAGAATAAAATAACATTCATTGCTTAATAATAATAATTTATAATTAATTACGAAAATACACAAGATTTATTTTATTTTTATTTATACGTTATAGGCGTTAAAAAACAATTTCATTTAATATTAACAAGTACTAAAAATTTTGTTTTGTGTTCTCTTAGCTAAAAATAAAAAAGGAATTAATTTTTTTTTAATTGTCGTTACAATAAGTTGACAGGAAAAAAAAACAATCATATTTAAAATGGAAAATAAAATATTAAAATAAAAATAATAACAATCATCAAAAAATACTAAAACGATTTATGTATGATCAAGGTATATTATGAAATAAACATGTCACATTTAATACATAAAATATAATCATCTGTCACAAAAAAATATTACCTAATTAAAAAGTAAATTTTAAGTCGAAAATAAAACTGTTAAAATAATAACATATACTTGTACATCAAAGTAAATTAAATATTTATGTCGCAAAACAAAATAAAAGGCATTAGCAATAAAATATTTTAGTGTGGAGAAAATGTGTAATTATCATTTTGAGATAAAAAATATAACAAAAATATAGAAATATTAAGAAATAAAATAATATTCATTGCTTAAAAAAAATAAATTATAATTAATCACGTAAATACAAATCATTTATTTATTTATTTTATTTTTATGTATACCAGTATAGGAGTTAAAAATCAATTTATCTAAAAATTAATGTATGTATATATATACATAATTACCAAATTCGATTAATTACCAATTGAATACGAATGTTAAGTTATAAGAAATCTAAACCTCCCAAAAATTAAATTAAATAAATATCTATTTTTAACTTGTCTCCTTATACACAGAACTGTGCATTCAAAGAGATTGTCGATTCCTTAAATAAATACAATACACGTTACTTTCTGAACGCTCTCCGGTCTCAGACTTGGTGGCAATAAATTATTTTAAAGTGTCAAGCTATTCCAAAGTGGATCCAAGTTTCAGAATAATGGGCCACCATACACACTGTACCTATAGTTGCAAGTCAAATTAATTATCACAAATCAAATTCATTTCACTTGTTATAGATAAGAATGAAGGTTACATTCATGATATTTTTCTAAAACATTTTGTCTATCGTAATATTCTGATTGACTTACTTACCATCACGCCGTTTTTCCGTGGGGGTAGGCAGAGAGGATAGAGGCCCACACTATTCTGTCCTGACGTACGACTCTCGCATCATCCACGTTCATACATCTTCGCATTATCTTCTGATTAAAATAAATAATAATAACCCACATTTTCGTAAAATAACGCGAAAAGTTAAATAAGTATTGATGTTCGCCCTTAAGATAACAAAATCCATACAAAACAAAATATAGTTTAAAACATAGGAAATTACACACACAAAAAAGGTTGTTGCTTTACTAGAGAAGGTCTGTTCTAAAACATCTACTGATACAGTTGTTTTTAAGTTTTAAATATTGAAAAATAAATTTACTAAATATTAAAAATATAATTAAAATAATAGAACATAAAAAAAAGAAATAAAACAATTGAGCTTGAATATGGTAAGAAAAAATTATAAAAGAATTTAACTTAAAGTTGAATATAAAAAAACACATACAATCATCGAACTTGATATAGAAAAATAAATAAAATGAAATGATTTAACTTAGAGATTGGAAACAAAAATACAAAGGTAGCTTTATTTTTAAATACTATATATGATTAAAATCACAAACAATTTTTTTTTTGTACGTATTTATTTGCTAAACTTTTAAAAAAAAAAACTCCTATCACGTAATACTGTGTGTGTGTAACTTTACAATAATTATTTTGTGCGTATGTATCATATTTCGTGTTGAATAAACAATTAACGTGTAAACTCAAACGTATGCGATGGTGAATCACAAACACACGAAAAACAAATACACCCAAAAAAGAATCACTAACACACGCAAAACTGAATCACTAACACAAGCATAAAGTATTTGGTGGATCTACGGTGGATCATTGTTGATCGCGTATTCGTATACCGCGATCAGCACGCACACATGCAAAAAGGAATCGGATGCCGACCCGAAATTGAAAAGAATCAAAGGAATCAAAAGAATCAAACCTTTTGGATCAAAGGAATCAAATCATTTGATTCTTTTAAATGATTCGTTCAAAATGAACGATTCGTTCATACCCGAACACCTCTAATGGAGAAGGTCGATACTAGAGTGCCACCACTATAACTTGGCGTGCGAGGGAGGGCGCCCCTGTCGCGAAACAGAAGTTGCCAGGTTGTAAATTTATTACACAATACATAATGTACTGAATGTCCGGTGACCAGTGTCAGAGCCTTCAATATAAATTTGGTCGGGTAACAGCGCGCTCCGCGGCGGCCGCTCTATCTGTCAAACTGTCAGACGGTAATATCGGTCCATTATTTGCTTTTTCAGCTTAGCAAAACTTTAATACTTCATTGGCGCATGTTCTTGCACCACCCCGGACTGTTTTTGGTTGTTTTGGACGTAATAATTCAGTGTATATTGGTAATCAAGATGTCACAGCTCCCGAGCAAGTACAAAATTGTACGGAATGACAGGACGAGGGGTTACGCCGGGTGCGGGCGGGGCGGGTTTTAGTTCCAATCCTGCCGCACGCCAAGTTATGTTGGGCAGGCAATACGCAAGGTCACGTGCCACTAATAAGCATGTGTATCAGTAGCTTTATGTACTAAGTACGATAATATCGCCGTAATCGTACGACATAAACAAATATACACACGAAAGCGTATCAAATTCGTCAGCAAATAATACAATCGAGCACGTCATAAAAATATGATAATTTGAGCAAAATATTACGTAGTGTGTGACCTCGTCCTCAGACTTAATTCAAAGATAACATTTCGCTTCAACTGTGTTTGTTCGTTTCACTCAGAACGTTCCACGCGCTCCAATCAGCCGTGCCGGTTGGTGGATACGAAATATTCATGTGTATTCAATTTTGTGCATTAAATAAACAGTGTATTTGACCTAGAACCGGTTGGATTATAGTAGTATAGTTGGCGGTGACAATTTAAAATGTGAGCGATTCGCGCGATTTTAATTGACGTGTGTTATCAAAATCGTTTTTATTCTATTTTTCGATATTGTAAAGTCGATTTCTTGATTCCTCTCAGGTGCTTTGACTGCTTAATAAGTTATCTCCATTTCCTGGTAGAGCCAACTCAACGTCAATGCGTTTGTTTTTGTGTTTTATTTCATAGTTTAATTTGTTCCATATTTTATGTATATTAAATAAAAAAAAAACACAATGTATAACATAAAGATAAAAAATTTCGCAGTAAAGTTTTTGCACTCCAGTTAAAACTCTTTTATATTCACTGTAGGTTTGTTGTACTAGCTTACCCGCGCGGCTCCGCACGCGTAGATTTTTAGTAACTTTTAGTCATATTTTATCAATTTGTGTATTAACCTTACAAATATTGGAGGATGGCCCTGTTAAAAGGCTCAACAACCGCGCTTGAGCTTGCATGAGAAGATGTATGAATGTAGGCGAAGCAAAAGTGGTGTGCTCCTGCGCGGAAACGGCGTGATGGTTAGTTACTTACAGATATATGTCGTCGTACACTTTTTTATTGAATTTTTTGTGTTCTACAAATTCTCTCTAGAAAGTATTTAAATATCTCTTACCGTTAAGGCAGCGTTCGTAAAAAACGCATCGCTCGACCATTTCTTCGTCGACTTTAGTTGGAAAATAGGTTACCACGAAAAGCCCTTTTATTTTAACGGGATAATTTTTTATTATTTCTTTCTATATAATTGATATGCCTTAGTATATCATAAATATTTATCATTACTGACATATTTCTGTTTGTTTAAATTTTTTATTCTTTCTTTCTATATAATTAATAAGCCTTAGTATATCATAAATATTTATCATTACTGAAATATTTCTAAATGTGGAGACCTGTAATTGGCCATCTATATTGTATCAATGTTTTCTATGCTTTTTTTGTGCTGTTGGTCTTCCATAAACATTAAATAAATAAATAAAAATAAATAAATAAATAAATTATAGCCTAGACAATATATAATATAAGTCCATTCTAAATATTTGTGAAAGAATTTTTGAAATCGAATGAGTAGTTTTATGAATGAAATTACCTCCTACGTCCAAAATTACAAACTTTAGCTCTTTATGTATATATTAGCATAGATGTAGATTTATTTTCCGAAGTCTTTTCTATATCAAACAATTTTGTGAAGTGTTTCTCTTTTTATTCTGAAGTCTTATACTGAGCCTCTTGTATTGTATGAATACAGCATAAATATATTGATTTTGAAGAAATCAAAGTGTTAAATTTAGTTTATAATCAATCAATCGTTGCTGGCGTTAATGCAATGCGAAACAAGTGAAAATCGAAAGGAGACGTTGAAGACATGGATTTCCTGATCGGCGGAGTGGCAGCCATGGGCGCGGTGGTCTTCAGCAATCCGCTGGACGTTGTGAAGACGCGCATGCAGCTCCAGGGAGAACTCAAGAGCAAGGGCAACTACGCCGTCCACTACAGGAGTGTCCCTCATGCCGTGTACATGATCGCGAAGAATGATGGGATTCTGGCCCTACAGAAGGGCCTAGTGCCGGCATTGGCAACAGCATAAGGTAATTTGCGAAGGGATGGGCTGAGGCAGTCGTGGGAGCTGACTCCTGAGTACCTTCGAAAGGTCACCTCTAAAATATCGACTTTGCTCAGGGTCTGATCGCGTGGGTTCTTCTCCCAATCATGATTTTAACACTGAGGATATTATTTTTTATTTTTTTATTTTTTATTTACTTTATTTTTTTTAATTCATAAAATAGGTGATATAATAACATTTATATTTCCTAATACATACATTGTAAAAATCAGTACATCAAATTTCTAATCAAAAATACATATCACAAACTTCCTTAGTTTTTTCTTAAAAATTTTCATATTTTTTTCGTCTCTAATATCCTCTGGCAGACTCGCATACAACTTCATCCCACTGTACATTACAGAAGTTTGCGATCTTTTTTCTTTCTGAATGGCAATCTTATTTCATCTTTTTTTCTTGTACAATGGTCATGTTCGTGTTGGTTTTCTCTTATTTTTCTTACTAATTCAAATGTATTGTTGTGTCCATTAACAATTTTGTATGTAAATAGAAGTACATTAAATTTAATTATTTGTCTAAATGTCATTATTTGTAGACTTTCTAACATCAATTTGATTCTTGTGTATCGATTTCTTTTTAGTATAAGTCTTAATGCTTTATTTTGCAATATTGTTAATTTTTTCAATTCTTCTTCATTAGCCAGAAATAGTATACTGCTGCAGTAGTTGATGTGGGATGATTATTATTATTATAATTGATAATGGGCAGGCAGCTTAAGCTGATAGGCCCGTATCACTGTCTCTCATTTGAATATCCAGCCTATTCTTAAATTGCTTGACACTGGCTGCAGACACAACGTCCTCAGGCAAACTGTTCCACATATTTACCACTCTATTGCTTAGTGCATGCTTTCTTGGGTCACACGAGAACCGAGACTTATCCAACTTCAGGTGATGTCCTCGAAGGCCCACATTAGTGTTTAATGCAAACATATCTGTCATATTAGGAATATTGTAGTAGCCCGATAGAATCTTGAATGTCTCGATGAGGTCACCTCTTGCTCGTCGCTCCTGAAGAGTGGGAAGTTTCAAGACTCTCAGCCTTTCCGCATACTCCAGGTTTTTAAGACCCAAGGGCAATTTGTGGCTCGTCTCTGAACGTTTTCCAGAAAAAAAAAAGTATCATTCTCCCTTGAGATCCTTTGCAACGAGTTTCATAGTCCACCGTGTGTACACAAAGTCTCGGAAGTTCGCCGTCTCATGCCTCACTTCTCTCTCATCATCGTCAATGTCAGTCCATTGATCATTGATGTTCCGTTTGTCAGTAATTTATTTAGTTAATGTTTTCAATTATATTTCTTCTTTTTGCCTATTTTGTTTTTTTTCAGAATTACTATTAGTAGGATGATTGTGCGCGTATTTTGAGTTACGCTGTTAAATCAATTAAGGTTTGAATTCTTCTAGTTTATCTTCGCTTCAAAATGTCAACACCTGTCTACGTCACTGAGATTTATCTCATCGTGAATTCCATAGAATGATTTTTAGCTGATAATTATCGGACATTTCGCACCTCTGGTCTCCTTCTTTTTCTTCTTCAGCCTTCATCTTTCCACTGCTGGATATAGGCCTCTTCCATATCCTTCCATCCTTTTCTCTTGTTAGCGTCTTGTTGCCATTTCTTCTCTCCCTTAGCGGCTATAACGTCGGCCCAACACTTTTGAGATCTTCGAACGCTCTTTTATTCTTCCAAGGTTTCCACTTCCTAACTCTAGGAGTCAAATGATAATTGGCTGGGCATCCTGCCTTGAAATATGTCCTGCCAATTGCCATTTTAACTAAGCCATGTATTTTTTTAATTGTGTTTTTTGTAGTGTTCACTTAACTTCTTTTTTATTTGTTTAACATCAGTTATCTTTTTAATTTCTATTTTTTTTTAATTACGGAAATCCAAGGTTTTTCGCAGTAACAGTCGTGTGAGATAACTTAACGCATTAAGTTGTCTCACACGCAAAGAGAACGGTTTCAATAACGTTTTGTTGACAGCGGCATCTAGTAGTGATAACGAATTAATTATATAGTTGTTGTTTTATATGCTAACGGATAATGTAAAATGTACAATGTAGGATTGTTTAAATAGATAAATATTAATTAAGATAAATTACAGAAGTCTCACAGAGACGAAGGTATTTATATGGGAAACGTGTACGAAAGTCTTTATAGGGTGGCCCAGGGCTTACGACAGTTATGAGCTGGCTTATGTGACCACATTGCACAATGAAACATTCACCAATTCAACCGTAGGATTTTCGCATATCATAATTTTTTTTTGAAAGTTGTATAAATGTATGTTCTAAGTATTTAAAAAAGCGTAAAGTTAATGTTTTCATTTTGTTAAATAACAATTTCTCAATCGGAATGAGATCAGCTATAATATTATTTTGAAAACGGAATGAGATCAACTATCACACTTATTTTGAAAACGGAATACGATCAGCTATTATACTAATTTTGAAAATGGAATGAAATCGGCTTTCATACGAATTTTGAAAACGGAATGAGATCAGCTATCGTACTAATTTTGAAAGCGGAATAAGATCAGCTATTGTACTAATTTTGAAAACGGAATGAGATTGGTTATCGAATAAGAAGTTACGGATTGATTGATAGTCGTTGAATATTATTATTATCGGGGATTTGATTTTTTTTAGTAAGGTACATATTAAACAATTATTTTATTGTAAATTTTTGCATATATTGATTTGAATTGATTGAGATTTGCAACTCTCTACATCCATCTACAACTTTATTTGGAAATAGTTAATCCAATACTTTTGTATATCAGAACTTTCTTCAGATTAATCGTATCTGAGAAATCACTTGCGAAGTATCGCTTTCAGATCGCGCTTCGTAAATAAGTAGTAGAACGTTAAACTTTCAGGCCCCGCGGTGACACGCTATATATAGCTACGCTATACAACGCCGCCTCGCGTCCTGCATTCACACAAGTTCCTAAAAAGCGCATGTTTCTTCGGTCCGCCTGTACGCTTTTCTAGATTTACGCTGATACTCTTTTAAATCCGTGAAAAATCACGGGACATAATAATAACTAAAAATGACCCTTGCGTGTAACACGACTCGCTGTTTGATTGACGTGTCATACTAAGCGCACGGGCCTCATTAGCGGCTAGTCATCATCAGTGGTGTTGCTGTAATTTCCAGAAAGATACGGAGAGAAACATTCGAAAATATGTTAGTTGATGATGTAAGACTAATCAAATAGTTTTTAATTTTTAAAAAAATGTAATTATATTTGATGTTTAAACATTTTTGCTTTTGATATGGATAAAATTGAGCGTCAGGATATCAGGCGAAAGTCCCGTTATTTTAAATTTATTGTTTATTTTTTTTATTTACGTTTCAACAGACCGAGAGACCCAATTACAGAAGCGAAACACATCACAAAACACCCAAGCTTGAGTAAATCACATAGATTAATAATTGTGACCTCACCGGAAATCGAACCCGGAACCCTCGGTATGAGAAGCCAGTGTTATACCTACTGGGCTACGAGGGCCGCCATCATTATTATTATCATTTTTAATTTTGTAATTATTATCACGCTAATAGTAACTTCATCTGTTTTTCTGTTATAATCGCTATTTCGCCCGCTTTCCAATGTCCAATCGAGCTGAAATTTTGCACACAGACGTATCACTTCTTCTACAATAGAGGTCGCCAGTGTACAGTATGTACTAGTTACGTCGGCGGATTTTACTGCGACATCTCTCAAGGATTGAATCTATGTTCGTAAGATTCAATAATTCATTCAATTATTCAAGTGAATAAGAATTCAACGAAACGTCGAGAATCGTTTCTGGGAAAAACATACAATTCGTATAAAATATTCTCAAACAGTTACAGTTAAATATGTCTAACGACTGTAATAACAATCTTAACAGTTGAAGACCCCATGGCAACTAACATTTTTGTCAAAAATGAGTTAATAAGTTCTCTAAACTAAATAATGTAAGCTCTTTCCATGAGAAATAAGTTCAGAACTTAAAAATAATTAGAACATGTTCAAATTATAGGGATGAACATGTTAACTACACTTTTTCATAAAAATCAAATCAGTTACTAATGGGAAGAACATGTTATCTCCAATAATAATATGGTCATGACATCATTCTGAAATTAACGCGCCTTTTAATTTGATTGGAATATTTATGGTTAGTATAAATTTGACTCTGGCAGTACTGTCGTATATGTATTTGTTTTTATTTGAAGACTATTATAATATGTACTTATATATTATTTTTCAATAATTTTAAATGGTACATACCATGTTTTGTATTATTAATTAACATGCCAGGTATTTAGTAATTTTGGATAATGGATTCTTAAAACGGATAGTATTTGAAGGGTTGTTTGATGTTCGTGTTTTACCAATTTTAAAAAGGTGTCATTCTATTAAAAATGAGTTCCAGAAGCGAAAAAATGGTAGTTAGCTACATTTTTTTAGGGAAAATTAGTATATTTTTATTTTTTGGTGCATAAATGCGTTATTTTTACTTTTTGATATTTTAGTGACATAAATCAATAAAAATTAATCTTGAATTAGCAATAAAACATATATTTCAAAGGCAAAATGCAAATGTCTAATTATCTCAAAATGACTCGAATGTTATTTAACAACTTCTTGCCATAGGGTCTTCAGCTCATAGGTTTATACATTAATCCCCATTTCTCCCGGTATTCATACGTCTATTTTCTACTTAGACTGGGACTATACCAAACTGCAGAAACAAATTTGCTGACCAAAAGCAAAGCCGGAGAGACGGACGTACTAAAAAGCATGCTCTTCGCTTCGCTGGCTGGTTTCGTTAGCGCGTTCGTCGCCAGCCCGCTGTACTTGGTCAAGGTGCACGTCCAGTCGAGCTCCCACCAGAGCATCGCCGTGGGGTGCCAGCACCACTACCCCGGGACCGTCAGCGCCTTCAGGGAGATATACGGCAGCGGGGGGATCTGGGGCTTGCTGAGGGGCTGGCAGGGAGCCGTGGTGAGGACCGGGACAGGAAGTGCGGTCCAGCTGATGACGTTTGCCAGGTAACATCCGGCCGTGTCTGCCGGAGAAGTCTGCCGTGTTCAGTGTTCTCTTAGTAAGGCTCGTGGGTAGGTCAACACAGAATGTTAAATGGTTCTCATTGTTTGAGGTCGAGGTTTTTTTAAGCGATCTTTACAGAATACTCCATTGCGTAGAATTTTTTTGTTTTTTTTTTTATTTTTTTATTTTTTATTTTTTATTTATTAATTTTTTTTTTTTTTTTACATCTCAGACCCACAAAACATCACATTGATATTTGTCTGTAGGTGCATCAATACATACATATAAATAAATTGTATTTACCAGAAATACATTCATATTAATTAATTACAATAGATCTTATAAACTCAAATACAAATCTACAATACTATACAACAATACAAGAAAAAATACAAATATTACCAAAATCAAAATAAGTCTTTTTTATTTAATAACATATTCATTAATTCTGTATTTTGCCCTTTTTTATTAATATCCATTTTGACACGACATGGGATTTTATTAAATATTTTTGGTATGACATATTTTAATGTTCTTTGTCCATATTTATTTATGACCTTCGGTATTCGTAGTCCTTCTTTAACCGTAAATCTGGTACTATGTTTATGAATCAATCTATGCTTATATGTCCCATCTTCATGATATCGTGTAATTAGTTTGTACCACAAGATAGCATTAATTGGCATAGAGCCTTGTTTCTTGATTGGTTAGATTGTAAATTCTTTATTTTAGTTAGATAGTTATTTTACCGGATGATAAGAGGCCTGCTGCTCTCGAAACTCTAGTAGTTATAAATAACTCAAATGTTTAAACTTCGTTCTACACATACAAATTGATTTCTAGCACAGTTTAAAGATTGATATTTATATTGATATAAAATAACTTAAGTACAACATATAAGCTAGGGGTGGGAGGTAAAAGTAGGAATTACACGGAGAGAAAGGAGAACAACTTTAAAATCGAACTATTGGATAATTTATTTTGATTATTAAGTATTCGACTCTTATTATTAATTGATTAATTTCTCAAATGTTTTTTATATCAAAATTAAAATGTCATATTTATATCTCAAATGCTTCTAATTTATTAAGGCGCAAGCCTACTTTAAGTAGAATTGGTACTCTTGTATTCTTATTAAAGGTATGCTTTAAAGTATTTAGATGTTCAGAAAATTGTAGAAAACCTTTGGAAACAGGTCATACGTTTAAAAAAGAAAACGATATTAAGATTCTCCATGTAAATAATAGAGGCCCCTTCATCACTCTTGTCTTCTTCTACTCATCTCGGCCTAGTGCCAGCTCTCTCCAGTTCAGATGTATTTGAGGACGTTGTTGCTTCATCTTAATGTTGGCCTTTCTAAGCAGGAACTTTGGTGCTTGATGCTCGGTCATTCTTTCCACATGACCCAGCCACCAAAGTCTTTCCAGTTTTATAAATTCGGTGACGTTTAGCTCCTCGCACAGAGTATATAGATAGAGCTCATTGTTGTAACGTCTGCGCCAAAGTCCATTTTCTTGAACCGGTCCGAAGATACACCTCAAAATTTTCATTTTTTTTCTCGTTCATTCCTTCTAGTAAGTACCCACGTGTCAGCTGCGTACATGAGCACTGGACTAGTAAGCGTTTAGAACACTTATATTTTGGTGTTTCTGGACAGCAAACTGGATTTTATCTGCATAATAGAGGCCGAAGATTGGATAATTTAAGAAATCAAGAAATGCCTGAACACTAAAGCCAATATAATTAAAAACCAGTTAAATTTTACGATTTTTCCATTATTCGATATATTCCTTATTTCAGAGTCAATTTGTCAATTACCCCCACCATAATTGTGGCCACGCCCAAGTTCAAAAATTAATTTGTTCACTAAAATAAGTAATGGATAGTTAGTATGCGTCCGTCCTGATGATGATACAGTGGTACCGAAATCGGTAGACGTAAAGTTACTCCAAGTGGTTTATACAAAGTTCTTAATTAATTAAAATTAATAATTATGTCCGACCACAAAGTTAATGCTATAAACATTAAAAATACTTGTTTTGTAGGCGTTAAGAGGATTCTGTACAAAAAGGTGGACAATCGTTGCAATTGAGTTTGCAAATACCAACACGAAGAAGCCAGTTAATAATAATTAAATAACTCTCCCGTGGCGGAGAATTTCGTATATAATTAATTTTCTTAATTAGGCATTTCAAAACTTTCTGCAAAGACAAACCTGCCCTTAACATGAATAATAATTTACGTAAACTTTTTATTAATGGTAAAGATAAAAATGACTTTATAAGCTATTCATTAAAAATGTTATTCTGTTATTATCATTTTTTGATTTAAAAAGTAATTACAAATGTAATAAAAAATGGCAGCAGTATTTAGGTAGTAAATGCAGAAAACTATACTTACTTCATAAACTATAACATAAAGTAACTATACGTATTACATTTAACACTTTTGACAACTTTTAATTATTGATTTTAATTATATTTTGTAAATGATAAGTTGGCCGGTTTATGAACAACTTCTCATTTACAAACTATCTTCACCTCAACACAAGTCTTTTTAGTTGTTTACTAGCTGTGCCCACGCGGCTTCGCACGCGTAGATTTTTAGTACACTGTTTGAATCGTCATAGAACTTTCGCGAACCTTCTAGAATATTCTCCTTCCAGAACTTTCAAGAAATTTATTGAATGTATAGAAACCTTCTAGACACACCGACACATTCCGCCACTCAGTTTAGAACCTTATAGAACTTTCGGGAAATTTCTAGAACCTTCTCTTTCCAGAACATTCTAGAGCAGGTTTTTCCGGAACCTTCTGGACTCACCTATACAGTCGGCGCGCCTATTTTGAAACAATCTGAAGCATTTGCAGCCTTCCCATAACAAAACAATGTGCTAGAAAGCACATTTTCGTCACCCACTCCCACCCACGCACAGCCATCCCCACCAAACTCACACATTTTTAATGGGACACCAAGGGCTATCCACCACCATAACCACCAGGGGGTGGTAGTATCTGGTTGTGGAATATTGATTGAACAGTCTTACATTTTTAATTTCCTTTATGTCTCTAAGAAATCATGCCGTTCTCTATTTGTTATCGGTATATCCATTCTTGTATTATCACTCGTTCTTGTTTATTAGCGTTTGAACAAAATTATATCATAGAATCGTGCAGAAATCAAAAAACCTTAATCAATTCTTAAATTTACATATCATCTCTTTTCAAAAGTTGTCGTATAACAAGTTGTTGAATGTAAAATATTTATATTGACAATGCCTTCATAAGGGGAAATGCGTACCAAAATTTTTAAATATAGATTTATAAAAAGTAACCCATAAAAACCAAGTTTTTATTATACTCCCTTTCTTTATAAAATATAACAACAATTAAAGACGAATTAAAACATATAACATAACACTAAACCTTCAGTAATTTAATATATTTCTAAAATGTCAGATGTTTTGAGCTTTGATAAGACACTTCATGCTTTGAAGATTAAATTCTAAAAACATTTGTCAGTCAATTTAGATTTTCGGCATTCTTAGTGAAGTACCTATTATGTATACCGGCGGAGTAATTCAAATTTAGAAAATATTCCGCGATGTTATCGGGCCGCCGTTGCTAATCAAACTTTTCCAATGATTCCAATTTGAAAAAACCAATAAAATTTCTAAAAATCCGAAATTATACTATAATTATTAGTTTTTTTTAACGGAAATTTGATAGATCTTCTTGATCGTCACCACGAGTCTACTTGCCAAGTTTCAGCTCGATTGGATCACGGGAAAAGGGTCAAAAATCGGCAAGCCGCCAAGCAAGCAAGCATACGCCACGAGTTAATATAAAGGGAGTAAAAACAAGTGTTTTTATTTCCATATGTGTCTCGCTCTTGTGTTAATTTTTGATTATTTTTAAACCTTTCTCATAATCACTGCGTGGCCTACAATTTCTGAATCGATTGGAGCTCACACGCTTACGTATCAATCCCTGTGAGTCCCAGAACTCACATTTTGATATTATTTGATGGTATAAATTATAATTTAATTACTTCAAAAGCCATATATGATAAAAACCCGCTAAATATGTAAATCCCCAGAATTCAGTCTCCATCGAGGGGTTTGGTAAGGCCGTTGGTCGTTCCACTCCTACTCCAGAATCTATCTACTCCGGAGTTATCCTTTCCCCCTAATCCTCTTAAATCTGGGTACACATTATATGTTCATTTACTTGATTAATTCATTTATTATACTGCCGAAGATTTAATCGCGCTTGCTGAAGTGTCTGCGTAGAACGCTCACGAGAGGGTCATATCATTTCCTTAGAAGTCTTCTTCTTCTTCTCTCTAGACCGTTGGTCCCGCTTACTTGGGGTCGGCCTTTCTCTTCTGCTTTCTCCATTGAGCAAGGTTTTATGCTGTGTTGTCGTCGAGTTGAGCATCTACGGTACGATATTACGGTACGGTATTACAGTAATTAGTATAGCATTAATTAGTATAGTCACGTGTCGTGGCTGCAGGAGGAATTAATGAAAACGTTGGAATTTCATACGGGATTTATCAATTACTGATTAATTGATTAACCTAACGCACAAAGTCACTCAACACTCTTTGACCTAACTAAAATTAAACTATTTTATAACTTTGACTTAATTAAAATTAAACTATTTTGTAAATTTATCCTTGTTAATAGACACTTTATAATCGCTTTAACACTTTATTCACTATTCACTAGAACATTTTAACATTAGAACATTTCGCTACGTCAGAACTTTCCAGAGTACTCGCAGTCGAATTACCGCTTGCTTGGCTCCCCTGACCTTCGCAACTCGCTTCCGTGCCGCTGTCAAGCGCGCCTAAAAACAGCAACCCTCTTTACTCCCGTGTGCGGTCCTATTTATATTGGCTAATGCCGATAGCGAAACCTCCAGACGTTTCCACTGTTTACGAGAACTTTTTCGTGGCTTCGAGGCTTTTGTAGATGTTTCTCGATGCTTCCCGTAAGCCGTAGATTACGATAGGCCATTCTGCAATCTTTGATAGTATTTAGATCATTTCAAACATCTGTCGCTTGGCATGAGTGCGTGACTCTTTTTAGCCCCGTTACGGTATATCATCATCATCTGGCGTTTTATATGCATTTAATTTTTTTTTTTAAATCTGTTTTTTAATTCTGTCAGTACGCTAAATTCTATTTGTGTACTCACACTTATACTAAGACAGTTATAATGTTGATTGTTACACCAATGCTCAAAAACTGATTAATCTTAGTTATTTATGAGAAACGTTAAGATATCTGACCATATTTCTATTATTGACGAAAACGTTGGTTTTAATTTAATATTTGAAGAAAATACAATCTGCCTTATATAATTAATTTTTATATAAGGCATAAAACTGGGAAGACTTCGCTGGCTGGGTCATGTGGAGAGAATGTCCGAGTATCAAGCACCAAAGTCCCTGCTGAACTCAAGGCCAATAGGGCGAAGGAGTTTAGGAAGGCCAAAATTAAGATAGAGTGACAACGTCCTCAATGACATCTCTGCCTTAGAGCTTCGGAACTGGAGAGAGCTGGCACTAGTCCGAGATGAGTGGAGGAGGATTATTGAGGAGGCCAAGACCCACCAAGGGTTGTAGTGCTAAGAGTGATGATGATGGTGATGATAAGGCAAATTGTATTTTGGATAGATCGTATAATATTTTTGTTTTTGCAGATCTAAGGACATACTGAGAAACAATAATATTTTAGTGGATTCTCCGATAGCCTCGGCCTTCGTGGCCAGCAACGTCAGTGGACTGGCGCTGGCCATCTTCATGTGCCCCTTCGATGTGATGTCCACGCGGCTGTACAACCAAGGTAAGGGATTTATTGTTAGGATAGATCTAGTTCTTGTTTTTCATCTTCTCCTTCTAGTGTCGTGTTAGGTCCCTCCAACGTTTACCATCACTCGAGAGTACATCTCTAGTGGCTCGAAACAGCTCGTCCTTATTCCAATCTCGTATATTACGGATTCTACAGATCCACTGGAGCGACCATATATCTTTTTTTTTTTTTAAATTTTATTTTTAAATGGAGATGCGAAAACGGAATACGTGTCACATCAATTTTCTTACTATTTTCAAACTAAGCTAAACGCTTGTGTTATGAAAATAGGACTAACTTGCTGGTCTGGGATGAGGTTCGAACCCGTGACCTTTGGATCACTAGGCGAGAGTCCAAACCACAAGACCAACAAGCTATTCATTATCTATCTAACATTACATTCTGCGTCGCTCTAAATGTCGGCCAATTGAAGACATGATCTTGGAAGCGAGATTGAAATGGACGGGATATGTGTTACGCATGGGCGATTTCAGACTTCCGAAGCGGGTTTTATGTGGGAAAATAGTGGGCAGACGAAAGACCGGAGGACAGAATAAAAGGTATAAAGACTATCTCCAAGAATCGTGGAGCACCTGAGAACTGGGAGCAGCTGGCACAAGATCGTGTGAGCAGGAGAATAGTTTTCTCTTGGGCTGATGATGTTGCGGCGGCCAGACGATTAAAAAATGAGCAGAGAGCCGCAACCTCGTGTCAACGGGACCGACCAATGCAACCTGACCGCTTCCTATGTAAAGTATGCGGGAGAGAGTGCGCCTCTCGAATAGGGGTATTTTTCCATCGCAAAGCTCATGAGAGGCGCAGCAACAATAACTTAGTCAGAATGGCGAGGGGATCCTCGATCACGAGGCCTGGCTACAACAAAATCGCTTGAATGTACATCTCCCTATCTCTAGTGGATCCAAACAGCTCTTCCACCGTCCTTATCCCTGTCCAATCTCGTGTATTACGGAGCCCTGAGATCTGCTTCCTGCCAACACCCCGTTTTTCCTCGATCTTGCCTTTAATTTTCAAACGCAAAAGGTCGAACTTTTCTCTTCTAAGCATACGACCCGAGTATGACACTTTATCTCAGTTCTGACCCTCTGAAGGACATCTGAGTTGCTGACCATATCGCGCCTATAAGCGCCTTAGTAACCGCATTTCCACCACATTCAGTCTAATTTCATTCCTTTTTTGCCAATTCCAGGCTTAACTTCCATACAGCAGAGTTGGCGATTCTTGTGTTGGCATTCATACATATCATTAACTTGTGTCTGTTTTATTTCCGAAATAAATTATGCTTTTATTCTCCCTCATATTTTACATGGCGTTATTATTTGGTCACACTGTAATTCACAGGCGCAGGGTATGATACAAAGAACTTTAAACAGAGCCCTTAAAATAATCTTCAACCTAGATCGATACACCAGAACCACTGACTTGTATAAAATTACCGGCATGCTTAACCTAGAGGATTTCATATACGTGGAAAAGATAAAGATGACTTATAAAATAAAGAATAAATTATTAAAAATTAATATCATCCTGATAGTGACGTACATAGACAACACACAAGAACAAGAGACTATATAAGAAGTGATATACCGCTAACTGATAGTGAGATATAGTTTCCTCTACACTGCGATCGATTTTTATAATGGAATCGCCAATTGCATAAAGGAACTAAATAGTGTAGAACTATTCAATAAACAGCTGAAGGGACTTGTGATGGGGAGGTGATAATTGCTCAACAAATCAATGTGCTGATATTTAATATGTGTACCCACTTATTTTACTTTATTTTCTGTCCCCTTATACCAGCATACAATTGCTGTTTGGGGACATGCTATTTAATTTTAATTAATACAAAAAACTAACAACAAAATACAAAAAAATAACAATATACCATTATCTACCAAATCCGAAAGCAAAGACCTTGGGGTGATACTTGACAGTAAATTAAATTTCAACAAACAGATCGACTACATAGTCTCCAACGCATCATCTATTCTTGGTTTTGTCATACGCGTTTTGTCATAATATGTAAACATTTAAAAAATCTCAGTACCCTCAAGACACTTTATTTCTCATACGTTCGTAGAATATGCATCTCGGGTGTGGAATCCAGGTTATGCAGTATACGAAAATAGAATTGAAAGCGTCTAAAACAGATTCCTAAGATACCTAGACCTCCGTTCATTTATATCTCATTTAAGCAATGAAGACTCTGTGAAGTTTTTTAACATGCAGCCACTAACTCGTCGAAGAAACATAGCTGACGCGGTGATGTTATTTAAAATAACATACAATCTAATTGATAGTCCGGAACTTCTTCAACGAATATCTTACCACATCCCAACTCGCAATAACAGACAATCACCTACTTTTCATCTCCCCTTTTGTAAGAACAACTCAAAACAAAGCTCCTTTATGTACAGATCCACAAATTCATTTAACACAAACTATCACCACATTGACATTTTCAACTCAACGATAAGAAACATAAAACAAACAATATCTACACAACCGCACCCAAACTAATTCGTACAATATATCTTCCCTTCTACTCTCGTACCACATTCCCCTCCACCCTCTCCACTCGCTGTTAAATTAAATTACTACATTCAGTGGAAAATTTGTAATTGGCATAATTTTGAAAACCATTATTTTATATTTGTTAAGATGTTGATTTGCTGTTAATTTTCCCCAAAAAAAAAAATGACCGTAGAAAAATATGTAAATAAAATAAATATTATTAATAAATATATAAATAATATTTTCAATTGCAGACACCGGTCACTCCGGCAAAGGACGCATGTACAGCGGCGTCGTGGACTGCCTGGTGAAGATCGTCCGCTCCGAAGGGGTGTACGGACTCTACAAGGGCGTGGGGCCCCTGTACTTGAGGGCCGCCCCCCACACGGTCCTCTGCCTGATATTCTGGGACTACTTAAAGGACCTGGCCAACAAGATTCGAATAAACCAATCGGACGAGTAAATCACGCCTCTCTGTTTGTACGGTGACGAATGTCTCGTCACCATCGCACGCGGGTCGGATATTAGAAAGAAAGATTTTCCTTTCCAATCGCCGCCGATTAATGATTGACAGTAAATGACACCCGAGATACACTGGGCCAAAGCTAACTACGACACAGTGGACAAATTGTACTTGCGGTTTCCTGGTAAGGCGGGTGCCGCTTCAATCGACTTTCTCCTGGCTTCGTCGAATCCGGAACAGTTGGTGTGTCTCTTCCGGAAGGCTAAATTGAACTGATGTTGAACACACACCAAGAGGAATGTCGGTCCTCATCGAAAAACGACACTTGACACGCTTTTCAACTGTCACTGGGCAAATTTTTAAAAATTCGAATCCTGGCTAGCGATTGGCGCAGAACACATCGGGTGACAGTCCGACAACAGTTACGAAACACTGTTTTCCTTATTTGTTTCTCCTCGGGCCGCGCAGTCTCCGGTTTGAAAAGCGTATTGAAATCATTGAACGGCAGACGGTTGGCTCACATTGTCGTGGGAGAGAAAAGAATTGTGACTGTAAAGAAACGCCTTAAGCCACTGAGGGCTTTCGAAGAGCTCAGAGTGAAACCTCTTCACAATCAAGCACCGTGGGTCAGGGCTGTGCCCAGGATCCGACAAAATAAATCGACAATAATTGCTGAAAAACGTTGCTGTAATATTTACAACCCAATACGAGATAAGTTAACAGCAGAGTGGAGGGGTTAAAGAACTTGAATTTATAGTCTTATGAGTCGCGTAAGAGGAAAGAAATTTTTTTATTTTTTAGCTTACACGCAATGGAATCATTACCTAAGGACAGCCAATCTCTACTACCAAGACTAAGACACAGATTAGCCGATAAAATCAATGCCTAACTGCAAAAGTTAGGCAAACGCCCAGTGGACTATACAACACATCCACAAAAATTAGTACCTGATATCTTAAGTCTCATAAGGCTGTTAGAAAAAACAAGAATATTAATTTTATTTAGTATTGTCTATACCTTAAAGAAATGATGTTATAAAGAAACAAATAAATAGCTGGGAACCAGCTAATGAACGCCTATTTTTTTGCTTTGCGCAAGTTGTAGTCAAGTTTGTCGTCACAGAATTTTAAGATTGTATATATACATCAGATAATTTTACTTGGGTGTGTAAACATAACATGGAACTGTATCACTAGAGATATTTCTAGAAAAATGTCAGGGGGGTAGCGAGAGTAGGTGAATTTCATTATGTGCATAAATCTCTCACGTCAAATAGATATTGAGGGAAAACCAAGACAGATAATGTCAAGACCTCCAAGAGATATTCGAGAGCGCAGCAGACCCGATCATATAGGTGATGTAAAGGCGTTCCCAGTTCTATGAGACCGCTAAAGAAGATGAAGATAAAAAATGAATGTGCTTGCGGTAACTGTGTGCAGGTGTTCGATAAGCAAGCGCAGGACAGATGGAGATACAGGATTTCAAGAAACCCTCTCGATTTACAATTATGGTTTTTTGATGAGACGGTTAGGTTAGGTTACAATAATGGTTTATCGCGTGTATGCGATAAACCATTATTGTAACCTACTGTAGTTGTGCTTTCGCTCACTCGAGGAGCTAGAGTGGCAGCATCTCTCCACATACTGATTGTTTTTTGACAATAGCAAACGATGTGTCTCCGGTGCATCATACAGTACTTAAGGATCTCCTTTCCAAAGGTCATGGTGCTTAATAGTGAAAGATTACGACTAAAAAGGAGAAGAAGAAGAAACCATGATAAATTGGCGTTACGATGATTGTTGCCTTATGGGTTTGATTTCCATAGTGTAAATCCACATTCCTAAAAATAATAAATAAACATCCCTAAAAATTCATCATTGCTAATACGACAGTTTACGGTTAATGAAAAGTATAGATCACCGCGGACAGTTGTCGTAAGTTAGAATTATATTTGTGGTTTAAGTATAGCATTATTTATTAAACAGCCACTATTTGCCAAATAATTATAAATATACACAAAGATTGGATTATTTACTGCTTTGGTTAATTTTGTAAGTGTTTTTAAAAACCTTTACGTCTCTAATTTAAGAAAACACTGGAATTAAAATGTTTTCTTGGAAAAACTACGAGCTGAAAAATTGCGTTACCGATATAAGAAGACATAAATATGTAGATATTTATGAACACATACATAATTCGTCGCTAGTTAAATTGACCTAAAATATAGACTCGATGAATAAGAATATTTTTTCACTCACAAAAATTCAGATATTATTTTTACAAAATATTTATAAATAGATTTTTAAAATATGATAGTAAATGTGTCTTAACAAGTATTCGTTTTAATTTTATTGATACCCCAGACATCTGGTCTAAAATAAATCATATCTACTTCTTTTATTTGATTAATTACACCAACATGTTTCAGAAAAACCTTTCCATCGTCAGGGTATTGTATAACTGTCAAAATATCAGAATGAAATGTCTTTTGTTTCTTGTTTTTATAAATTATTTTAAAATCTTATTACTGAAGTTCTTGATTCTCGATTACTCGATTACAGACCTGGTCTGAAATTGAATACTTTAGAATCATCAGATATTAGTATAGCATGTTTATAGTAAACAAAATACTATTAATAATCAATTAAATCTAACTACTAGCCCAATTCTAATTTTTTTCCATCAATTGCGAGTAATCAAGAACTTCAGTAATTATATTTAAAAATAATTTTTAAAATAATTTGTATAAACAAGAAACAAAAGACATTTCATTCTGATATTTTGACAGTTATACAACACCCTGACGATGGAAAGGTTTTTCTGAAACGTGTTGGTGTAATTAATCAAATAAATAATTCATAGTTCCTCTCATTGCTCTTAAATGGAGAGGAACTATGAATAACACAATTGTGTAATAATTATTATATTGAACAATAAAACCATGAGAAAAAAAGAAGTTGATATATGCAAATAATACAATCAATATTTTTTTAAATGTCAATCTAAAATAAATCAGATCTGACGACCAACCCTGTCTTCACATACACCTGTTTTGTGACCCATTTTTACAAGCTGCAGGCTCCGTGAGGGGGGGGGTGGAGTGGCGCTGGGGGGAGGACGACTTATCTTATTCTCCATGTAAGGGAAAAGGATTGAAGAGAGTGGTTCTGCAACATTCAAGCTCTGCCATGGGATCCCCGGGTTACGTAATGTATATTTTATGTCTGTACGTATTGACGATAGCTTTATGCATGAGCTGCTTCATGGTTTGGTGGATGCTTTAGAAGGGCAATCTCTATGGTTAGGCTAAGACACTCACCGCGAAATGATAAAAAAAATATCTATACGACACACGGACTATGTGTTCAGATTAACAGCTTCTGCGGGATGGTTAAGAGGATAAAAAAAGTAACCCATAAAAACCAAGTTTTTATTGTACTCCCTTACTTTGTAAAATATAACAATAATTAAAGAAGAATTAAAACATATAACATAACACTAAACTTAGAGTAATTTAATATATTAATAATTTAATAAGTAAGATCAAATTCTAAAAACATTTGTCTGTCAATTTATATTTTCGACATTCGTAGTGAAGTACCTATTATGCATACCGACGGAGTAATTCAAATTTAGAAAATATTTCGCGACGTTATCGGGCCGCTATGCTAGTAATCAAACTTTTCTAATGATTAAATTCTATAATTATTAATTTTTTTAACGAAAATTTGATAGATCTTCTTGATAGTCGCTACGAGTCTACTTGCCAAGTTTCAGCTCGATTGGATCACGGGAAAAGGATCAAAAATTGATCCAAAGTTTTTGTTGACGGCAAGCAAGCAGACGCCACGAGTTAATATAAAGGGAGTAAATAGAATTACCACCGACCGGGAGAGTTCTTTCGTGTTCATTTGTGTGATGTGTGTATGTGATTGAATGTGTTCAGTAAAGATATAAGATAGAGCAAATAGTGAGTGCCTAGTAACTACATATTAGATCTAGCCGACGAGCCATTAAAATAGTTCACGAGGCTAAACCAGCTGTCAGAAGACCGTTGGGCACACCTAGACAGTGTTCTGGCTGATCTGTAGATTCATGAGTTAAGGTTGTCATTAGGGTCGAGTCTCCAGGTGTACACAGAGTGCCATGCGATTGTGGAGCGTTCTACATAGGACAAACCAAACGCCACACGATTGAAGAACATACTGGAGCAATTAATAACAACAACACCAATATATCGGCAATCTGCCAATATGCATCCAAAGGGAATCTCTGTCACTTCATCAGATTTGACAAGACAGAAATCTTATCAACAGAGCCGCACCTTATACCTAGATTTGTGAGGGAGTCCATTGAAATAAACAAATATCCCAATTTCAATAGAGATGATAGTTACAAACTATCAATTATTTGGCGCCCCGTTCTTACGACATTGATTCAAACTTGAGGGACGTCGCAGTAAAGTCCGCCGACGTAACTAGTACATATTGCGTACTGGCGACCTCTGTTGCAAAAGAAGTGAACACTTCATAACAAAGTGCATATAATTTACTCCCTCGAAAGCAGTAATCAGTTTGCCCTCTACCTCCGCGGGTAAAGGTGGTTCTCCTGATGACGTTGAATAAGCATTCAACGAAACGTCGAGTTTCTCGGAAAACATATGGTTCGTATAAAATATCCGCAATCATTTACAGTTAAATGTGATCAGTAGATGCTAGAGATGGAAGCATGGATGGGGTTAGAAGGCAGTGGATAGAAAAAGCCTAGGAGGCTAGAGTTCTGCAATAGTAATGCGGCCAACGAAGTAAGTAAACAGTAATTATTACCCACAGAGGGTTACTTACTATGTGAAGTTGCGGTTTATTAGAATAATCTTTGCAGGTTGGGCTGCGACCAAGAATATTACTTGAAGCGGACAGAATGTCGGTGTTTCTGCGAGAGAGAGAACGTGGGACGTTGATCGTATCTTCAACGTGATTGGCGAAAATGGTTGCTGTCGATTTGTTAGTGTCGTGGTAGCTTTCGACCACCACACTGCCAACACAAAATCGAAAATATTTTTTCTTCTTTGGAGGATTCAGTAGGTTCTTAGAGACTTGGAAGTCCATGACCATAGTCACTATACAGCACCGTCCATCCATGTAGGTCCATATAGGAGACTCAATTCCTAAGACTCGCACATCTGCATGATCGAAGAGGAGGCTATACGCCGCGTGGACTTATCACGAGATTCTAATATCGAAGGTTTCTGAATGGTCTGAACAGTTTAGAATGTTTTTGAAACATCTGGAAACCGGTCGAATATGCGAATGTGTGCCAGAAGATTCGAGAAACTGGGATCATTAAAATATGCGTCGTGGTCGCCTTGGCGAGTCAGTATTGTTTTGAGAGCGGCGAAATCCATAGAACCGGGCGAAAAAGATAGTTCATTCCAGCGAACCCAACATTAAGTAGTGATTTAGCTTAAGTTTGTGTGCGGTTTGTATCTAAAATTTGTGTGCAGAGTACATCTGTAATATTTATTTATCTAAGAAAAAAAATGTTGCCTGAAATAAAAATCATTATTATCGCCTACATGAATGTTATCGAAAGGAGAGTAACTGCGGGAAACAAAGTTAATGGTGCACTAAATGCAATTCTGGCCAATAAGAATCTCACAATGGAAGCATGACTAGCGGTACATAATGGCGTTCTAGTTCCAACCCTTATGTATGAATGCGGTAGAAATGCGGTCAATAAGACGCTTGTGTGGAAAATCTTTGGTCGATAGAGCGAGGAATGATCAAATTAGAAGTGAATGCAATGTATTGGTGTGTGTGTGTGGTAGTAGGATAAAGAAAGGAGTGCTGAGATGGTTTGGTCATGTGGAACGTATGAACGAGTAAAGGATGGTTAAGAAAATATATGAGGCGAGTGTTGAAGGCAACAGGAATAGAGAGCGTCCACGAAAGACCTGGCACGATCAGGTACTACAAGTATTTGAGGACGGCCCTGTTAAAAGCCGCAACAACCGTAGAACGCGTATGAGAAGATGTATGAATGTGGCCGAAGCAAAAGTGGTGTGCCAGGATAAAAGAGTGTGGCGTTTTTTTTTTTTTTTTATTTAAAAAGTAATAGAAACCTAGGAGGTTTATGGGTAACATTTTTACATGATTCAATATAAGAAAATATAGTAATATAATTTGGATAGAAGGTAATTTTTTTATATTTTTTCCGAGTTTTAATATTTTTGTCACTTCTGTTTTGAACTTGTCAGTGGTCAGTTGTTTGGTCTGTTGTGGCAGGTCATTGTATAGTTGTAGTCCGTTGCAAATTAGTCGGGATTGTCTTGTTTTTGTTTTGGCGTGTCATAGTTTTGAGCTATTCTAGTGTTGTGTTGGTGTTTTACGTGTATTTTGTGTAATTTTCAATCCTCTCTGCCTACCCCTGCGGGGAAACGGCGTGATGGTTAGTTATTTAAATTTTTTTTTCAGAAATTCTAGCTGTGCACAACTTTTATTAACGATTAAAAAATTCACTTCACCAATTTCGAGCATTCCATTCTGTTTGAAACTTCCTCGTCATCAGCACCCATCCGTTGCGGTTTCTGCCAGCCGGGTACCCCGGGTGGTGGCGGCCTGCACCAGGGGGGGTGGGGGTCGAACGCGAATATCGATCGCCCAATCACGTTGGAGCGATTGAAAAACAACATTTTTTGTTTATTTTTATCTCGCGTTCAATCGAATGCGGTTCTAGACGCGAGTTTGTTTTTTACCTCGTACACCATCTGTGCTCTAGAATAATATAAGGATTATTGGTATCCAGGAACTTACTTACTTACTTACTTACCATCACGCCGTTTCCCCGAGGGGGTAAGCAGAGAGGATAGAGCGCCATACTCTTCTGTCCTGACATACAACTTTCGCTTCGTCTACATTCATACATCTTCGCATGCAAGCTCGACGGTTGTTCAGACTTCTAACAGGACCATCTTCCAGTATCTGGTTAATCTGGTCATGCCACGTCTTCCGTGGTCGCCCTCTTTTTCTGGCGCCGTCAACACTTGCATCATATATCTTTCTTACCATTCTTTCCTCATTCATTCGCTCAACATGCCCAAACCACCTGAGCGACCCTATTTTTATTCTCTGTATTATGCTACGATCAGCTTTACATTCATTCCTAATATCTTCATTCTTTACTCTATCATACATGGATTTACCACACATACGTCTAAGGGACCTCATCTCCACTGCATTCAATCTACTTTCGTTCCTCTTCTGCCAGCTCCAGGCTTCACTTCCATACATTAGTGTCGGTACCAGAACTCCATTATGTACCGCCAGTTTTGCCTCGGTAGACATATTTCTATTAGAAATTATTGCATTCAAAGCACCGTTCACCCTATTCCCGGCAGTCACTCTCCTCTCTATATCTTTCTCAACATTCCCTCTTCTATCGAACATACTTCCCAAGTACACAAACTCATCTACTTGTTCCAAACATTCATTGCCTACTAGTATTTCACACGTTGTCCAGGAACTTAGTTATTTAAAATGCAGGAAATACTCCTGCTTTAGCGCAAAACAGATTGTATGTAGATTGTAAGCATAGATCGCCAAAATATATAGGCATGAACTAACATCAATTTCCTGAGACTCAACCTGGTGCCAATAAGTACGCTCGCTTAAAAAAATAACTTGTTATTTTTTAAACATTTTTAAAGGTTGCACTAAATAATTAATATTTTAGTAAACAAGAAGAGACTCGGTTTGAAAGAAAATTAAAAAAAATATGTCTATTGTAAACTATAAGTTTAATAAGGGAATGAATTATGCAAGAATAAACACTATACCTAACTGTAGTGAACGTAAGCAAGGGGTACATTTTTCCACTGTCCAATTCCCTGAGGCAGACATTTGGGCGAAGTAATTACGTGCAATGTGAACGGAATATTCTCGAAAACGATCTGTGCGATACCTTAATAGAATAGCAATTATTAGTGCGAATGAAGGAATCGGATAATAACTGCACGAATTATTTATTGACTGAATTTAAGAACAGTACTCTAGTTAACTTTTCAGGTATAAAATAAAACTAAATTTTTTCGTGTTTCATTTGTTGCTTACAGTCATGATCCCATGACAACATGATCTCAAAAAACCTTATGACTATCTTACTGTAAATATATTTCAAGAATTTAATATACCATCACTCACAAAAATATACAAAACAAACTCACTATGCCAAATTTACAAATATTATTTTATAAATGAATCTCACCCCTTAGACTATAAGTAATAGACATAGAACAAAGGAACACATAAAGATACCAACCTTAAGAAAAGTTAAATGGTACAATACATTATTGTCGCGAAACAAATTTCAAGAAAGAAACATTCCAAAACACGAACAGTTTAAGAAAGAAGTCAAATCCTTGATTTTGGGCAACGATGTATTGTAACATTGCCAACATGTCTCAAATGGTTTCTGTATAAAAAAATACTACTTCTAAATGGTTTCTGCATTTGCACTCTAATTTGCCTTGACTCCTCCCATAAGCTCGAGCCTTGGCTCGTATTATGGGGAGTACAGTATCTTCAAAATGTCATAACATTGATTTAATTTATTATAAAAACATTATTACCTATCTACTGTATAAATAAATATATATATTTTTTAAGCTCATAGTATCAATTAACAGTGCAATTTATAAAATGAGTGCCTTATACGGAAGCTATCTTTTTTATGATACATTTAATGCTATCGACATGACTTTTAGTTCGTCTAAAAGTTGCACACTTTGCGTTTCGGTATGTCTATTCATTACACATGCGTTTTGGGACATATAATAGTGCATGCACAATACGTGGGAGATAAACGAGTAATTTTAAAACTATGAAAAGTATTTTATTTAACATAAATAAATATTTACATTTAAAATATGTACATTTAATTGATACGCCCATGGCCATCTCATACAACAGCGTGATTTAATCAACGCAGCATCTACGCAGATATCACCAGTGGCGCGACGCAGGTCGGCGCACAGATATTAATTTTATTCTATTCGTACCTCGTAAAATTATACGGACCGTTCGCCTTTTCAATATCGCTTATCTTGCCGTAGAAGTTAATTGAATTTCTGCGGTCGAAGCGCGAAATATATTTTTTAACGGCCGTCGCGTATTTTCTGCATTGAGGGGCCTCATTTTAATCAATGCGTTAAATAATGCGAATATTTTGTAATTTAAAATAAAGTGTATATTCTTGCATACGTGTTGCCTTACTTATTTATTCGTAGTGATGGTACTTTAACCGGTGACACAGTAACCGATTTTTGAGATTTGTATCTAATCGTATCGACGATTGACAACTAAGCCGGGCATCCATCGGCATCATACAGCAGTTTTATCTTAATAACTAATTATCGGTACAATCAGATACAAATCCCAAATAATTATACGGAAAATAACTGGTTAAAATAACGGTTTGATCATCACTAACAGCTATTAATGCATAAACACTAGAAGAATCAGCGGGTGGAGTCGTTAGAGAACATCACCATCTACACGAACTTTACCAAAGTTGAGTTAGAAGTCTCACAGAGACAAAGCCATTTATATAAGAAACGTTTATGGAAGTTCCTTTTATTTCATGGCCCAGGGCCCAACCTGTTTGAGACGGCTTAAGTAATCGATCTACAGAATGCAACGTTCACCAATTCCATCGTAAGAACATACGCACATTATCAAATTTTTAAATGTGTTGTATACAACATTTGTCTCATAGCTTGTAGCAAAAATTTTACAGATGGATTTTCGCCTTGATTATGAGTCGAAAATGTAAAAGCAACCATGATCTAATATGAACAGTTATGGAGATATGCTGTATCAAAGTTTGCATTTTTTTCAATATTTTTAACTAATTTTTGCAAAAAGTTAATTATTTTATTACATTACAGTACCTAACTTATAACGAATATGAAAAATTCATTTGCTTCAATGCAACTCAAATCTTCTTCTTCTTCTTCAGCCTTCGTCTTTCCACTGTTGGATATAGGCCTCTTCCTTATTTTTCCATTCTTCCCTGTTGTTGGTTAAATGTAGCCATTTCTCTCCCCCCACAGCCACAATATCATCGGCCCATCTCTTTTGAGGTCTTCCGATGCCTCTTTTATTTTCCCAAGGTCTGCTCAGGTGCAACTCAAATAAAATGATAAAAACCTTGTAAAAAACCTTTTTTCAATTTTTCAAGGTTTTTATCATTTTACTTGAGTTGATTAGCGAATCCTGAAAAATCCGGCGTGGGTGTGTCAAGTTGTTATCGCATTATTATTGAATATGAAAATATTCGTAATCAGAATAGGTACTACATGTAATATAAAATTATATTCTAAAAGTAAATTAAATATAAAAATGGAGTCCGGAATTCTCACATCGACAGGAGGGACTTTCATTCCCTTGCAGGGGACTCTTAAAGGACCCGAGGGATAATTTAATATTATTTTTAAAAGTTATCAAAGGACGTAATTGGGTTACAACCTAATTACATTTTTTGTGTTGTCAAATATTTTTTGAAAATTTCCGGCAACAGAGAGCGTTTTTAAAGAAATATTACATTTCCGTGGAAAATTACTGATATTTTAAAAATAATTAGATACCTATCCAAAATATTTACGAAATAGCTGTAAAATTTGCAACTTAATTAAATTTGAGACGTGAAAATTGGACGAATCCAAAAAAAATTCCGCAAGGAAAAAATATTTATTTATTTATGTGTACAGAATGAGTAGCTTGTTGGTCTTGTGGTTAGGACTCTCGCCTCGTGAACTAAAGGTCGCGGGTTCGAACCTCACTCCAGACCAGCAAGGAAGTCCTATTTTCATAGCACAAGCGTTTAGCTTAGTATGAAAATAGTAAGAATATTGATGCGATACGTATTCCGCGTTCGCATCTCTATTTAAAAAAGTAATACTTTGAGCATTAGAATTTTCAATTTTAAATAGAATATTCTTTACATTTTAGGTGAAATTTTAACATTTAAGAAGATAGACGGCATCAAAGGTTGCATTTTTTATTAACATTTATGACCTATTTTCTGTAAAACAGATATTAAAATTTTTTGTAAGCTGACGTCATTTATTGTATAGAACTGTATTTTTAATTTTTGAATTCGATTAACATTTTTACTATCTTTGGATATTTTGCTCTGCCTATGTTACTAGCTTTGTTTAGTTAAAATATTCCATACGGTTCGCGACATTTCACACTGAACACCGGAAGGTTCTCTCGGTGGGGTGGGAATTTTTTCTCATACACTACCGCAATGGGGATCTTGAACCATTATACTACTAATCATAAAATGATTGAGTGATTGTGGTATAATAAATCATATTATACCACAATCACTCAATCATTTTAGACCTCTTAGACACCAGATAAATGACAATATCGCATATTTGAAGCATATATGGTTTGCAGATAAAGGATTAATCGTTGTATAATGCAAGAGAGAAGGATTTTCTAATAATCTCACTGTTCGTCCCAGCCCCGGGAAAAGAGACTGATCAATGCCTACACGACTCTCAAATCTCTTCCCGGATCCTGGCTGGAACCCCACCCATTCTTTTGTCGCTCGAAATATGGAATTAAAACACGAAATGAAATTTGTAAGTTAAACGACCAAAGGGAAAATTCCTTGAAAACTAGCGATCAATAAAAATAAATATTAAAAAAACAAGGCACGAGTATTACTGCTTCGAAAAATATTACGAGAATATGCTAATAAATGCTTTCTGACCAACTGATTCGACTAATGCCTGAAAAATGCTCTCCGTTTTCTCAAAATCTTCCCTTTTATCACCTATTGTCATTAATTTTTTCAAAACGAAATATAAAATTACAAAAATGTTTCAAACACTTATTCACTCAAAATTTTCAATATTTAAACTACACATTGTCGTATTCTTACTCGCATAAAATAATTAAGAAAACACACCATTTTTATTAAATCAATAAACAAATATGTACATAATATAAAAATAATTTCAATTTTCAAGACATTTTAATTATATACTCCCTTGCCAAATTGTTTGATAACTATTTTGGAGGAAAAAACTAATTGTTAAATTTATAAAATCATACAATTAAAGCGATAGCAGACTGCAGACTGTCACAGCACAAAAACGAGGGAAATTGTATTAAAATAATTATTACGAAGCTCACAAAACAGTGCCTAGATTACTTCATTTCCAGATTTAAGGCGATGAGAGGCTAATGTGCCAGGTCTAATTTCTAGGAATCCAATTAACGTCTTTCCAGTTTGGCTCCTGAGAACCAGATGTTTCTGTTAATGCAGGAAGAATGGTCCCAAGGCGAGCCAGGGAGGTCCAAACTTTAGTGAGGATTATTTAGTTAAATATTGAATCTTTTCAATTCATCAATCTATGAATTTAAAACTCTTGGATATTCACCTCAGTCATACACCTTTTTTTTCCTCTTCTTTAATCCATCTTCTTTTTTTTTGAACAGACTTCGTATATGTAATTTTTATCTTGTATCTTTCTTTAATTAACATTTTTTCTTTGTCCAGACCTCGTATATATATATATATATATATATATATATATATACAGATGTATCGATCAGATATCTTAATGCTATACATATATCTTTTGCACTTCTTTTTATTCTTATCTCGTCTCCTTTTTACTAAGTAGATTTGTCCTTTATATATATATATATATATATATATATGCAGATGTATTGATCAGATATCTTTATGCTATGCATATATCTTTTGCACTTCTTTTTATTCTTATCTCTTCTTCCTTTTACTAAGTAAATTTGTCCTTTCCTATCCATTCCTTATTCCCCTTTTACCTCTAATTCTTTGACTCTCATAGTTTATCCGTAACTTAAAACTTTCACTTTTTTTTTGTATAACTCAAGTGATTGCTGCTGAATGTTAATACATAACACGTTAATTCTGTGGAAACTTGTAAGATGGTCTCTATACAGTTCAATAATCATGTATAATCTCATTATATGTACTGTTAGTTTCCCATAAATAAATAAATAAATATTAGAAAGTTACAATCTCTTTGGATTTAGCAAATGTTTGATGACATCAACGTACAAACACATAATAAATATATTGGAATAAAAATATTTTCATCGAACCTCTTAAAAATAAATCTTTTTTCTCACCCTATTCTACAAATATTCCAAATATTACAGTGAATTGAATACGAATTGAGCATTGACAATGAAACATGAAATTGTTATTAAAGGAGAGAGATTTAATAATTTAATTGAAGTTTCCAAAAAATCGAACATTTTAGAATAAACTGGAATTGGGTGGAAAGAACAAGTATGTTCGAGAAACTTCTGGAACGCTAGGATTCTTATCAAAATTAGATGAGCTATGAATGCCAGCAATTAGTCTATTTCTGACATTTGGCGAAGTCAAAGATAAACATAAACGAGCATACGATTAGAGCGAATTATAATTACATGGAATGGATACTGCATAATATATCTGAACATATTGTGATGGCTGAGGACCAGAATTTGACGCGGATTACCCCCAAAGTAGTTAACTAGTAGAACTAATGTGTGTATGTCTATATATAAATATATAAAAGTATATAAAAGAATTGCCTAGTATCGACATACAGCCCTTTGTTCAATTTAACCTTCACAAAAGATTTGAGTTTAGAATTAACGTTTCATGAAAACGTGTCATTTAAATGTTTTTATAGTTCGTAGCATCTAAATGAATCAGAGAATATATCTTACTAATTTTCCGTTTGTCAAGGATTATTTCGATTTAGAAAACCTTAACTCGCGTCCCTTTGCTTGGAGACCCCTGACCTCACCGGTAGACAGATGTTGCAAGGGTGTAGTTTTATACAAGACGAAGAAAGGCTGTAATTAATTCGTCGCAGGTACTGCCCACTTACAAGAGCAGGGGTGCAGGCTGTGTCGGCTGCTTAAATCCAAATGTTGAAGCCTGAAATTGAATCACGAAGGACGTTTGGATTAAATCATTGGACAAGCAAATTTACGGGTCCGCTCCAACAACCCTTAAAGCATGAAAATAAATTTAGCTTTAGAGAGCCTCCATCCCTAATGAAAATTAGTGATAAATAGTTTATACAAGATTTAAACGTAAGTTTTAAACATTAGGGATCTAACGACACTATGAAAAAGTGTTTAACTAACTGGAATTACGCAATACTAAATTCAGAATCAATGCAGCTTATACTTGGAAAGAACAAAAAAGTATAATTCTCTATCTACCAATGTCCGTCACTAACGCTACCGACGTTATTTATTTGTTATTTATGTAACTCATTAGATACATTTGAGATAATTACACCATAGCCGTCTACAATATTCAAAACATTTAATAAAGTGTGGTTGTTCTTGGATGGAATCGGTGAACGTTGCATTGTGTAAAGTAATCACTTAAGCCAGCTAAGACATTTCGTAAGCCCTGTTGACGCCCAATAAAGACTTCTCCTGAGATATCTATAATTTATGTTAATTTATGATAATTCCTCTGTGGAAAATAGAGTAGTTGTATTTCTAGAACAAAATAATAAATATATATTCAAGAACACATTCATATTTGTGAAGTTGTAATTTTTCAGAACAAAGTTCTGTGAAATTTTTTAAATCAAATTAATTAATCAATTAGAAAGACATACAGAAAAATGAAAAATCTAATTCATGAAAAAATATTAGGTTACTACTGGGATTCGAATTTTTTCGTGAATTAGATTTTTCTGTACGTCTTTCTAATTGATTAATTAATTTGATTTAAAAAATAATAAAAATATTGTAAATGGTTTTAAGTCACTCAACCTTAAATCTATGTTTGTAATAATTAAAAATATCTCCTAATGATAACGCCTTTACCTGCACACGCCACAGAGACGTTAAGGTCGGTATTTAATTAAAAATATCGATGCGCGTCGTTTAACCCTAGCGACGCGACCGATCCGACCAAAAACAAATTAATCCCTGAGAGCGATTAAAGCCTTCGCTCGCCTCTTTTGTTTCCACCTCTCTAATTCCGTATTTATCACGGCTCAGCTCCGGAGAGGCAGCGACACCTTCATCCCAGCATCCATCATCCCGCCCTCTACTCTCGCGGCTGGACCGCCACAACGAAACATCTACCCCGCCCTGGTGCCGGGGAGGTCTTTCGCTGGCAAATAATTCGCAGCTCTTCGCTCTTACAGGGGATTTGATGCGGCGGATACAACCGATACAGAGTGTTGTTTCAGGTGCACTCGTGTTGTGAAGGGGTCCCGCCGCGACCAATAATTACCCTCTGATAATGTACCTGAGTACCTACTCCCGTGCGAAACACACTCGATAGTGATCAGCGTTCCACAGAAGATTATCGATAGATGATTAGTGCGAGTTGCAAGTTATGTAGGTTTCCAGTCACTTAGTTTAATTATTTGGTCCGTATGTATTATTTTAATTGTTTTATTTTATTTTATTTTATTTTATTAAATATACTATTCAGATCATTTTTTTCCTTTGTCTATAATAGAATTAATTAACACCATTATTAGATTGTAAACATTTAATTATTACTATTACTCAATTTTAATTGGCAATAATATTGATTCACAAATGTTATATAAATACTAAATATTCTTGAACATTATACTACTGGAAGAGCACTGTCTGCTATAATACAGTAAACTACTAGTGTAGCAGGCAGGGCATCAAATCAATTGTAGTGTTTACTTGCTGCCAAGACTCTCAGCAACAATGAAAAAAGCTTAATTTAATTTTGTAAACACTAATTGTAATACTTTGTAAACTTTGTAACATTGAATAAACATTGAATAAAATGTAAACTTTGTAAACTTTGCAACATTGTAACATTGTAACATTGTAACATTGTAACATTGAATAAACATTGAATAAACGATAAACATTGTATACCATCCGACAGGAAGGTATACATACAAGGTAAGAAGAGAAAACACAAAAATAGTTATATGTCTCCCACAATGGAGAAGTTTCATATTGCTGACAATGTAACATGTTGTAACATTTAACTAAAATAAAGAACAAAACTAATAAATTGGTGAAAAAAATGTTGAAATCTGTCAATAAAGAACAGAGAACAAGAACATGACAATTTGTGTATTTGAATGGTTGCAGTAAAATAGACACTAAGTACCAAAATTTCATTTTTTAAACTAAGTATGCAGCTTGGTTCTATATGACATCGCCACTAACCCCAGTATGCATCATGTCCCTGCAATGTTGCATTTAGCCGTTACGCTCGTTTGAATATCACGACTTCGCCAAATAAAACGGCGTATTATTTTAAAAACGGCACTAAGTGCCATGGTCCGCTAACTTCAGATTGTGTGAAAATAGCTGACCAAGTAGGGTGCGCGTCGTGTGAGCTCCCCATACAAACAACAAGGAAAAAGTGTTATAAAGAATATAATACAAATAGAAGAAGAAAAACACAAGGCCTGGAATATATATCAATAACTCAGAATATCATTCCAGCAAAAAATCCACCAGTAAATGAGGTATGATTTATTTTGTGTTTTAAAATTAACATTCATCCCGGTATTTTGCTACGGACAAGGGATATTATTTGAATATGCTCGGGGTTCTTACAGACGTAGGACTTAGTGCCTTTCATAGGAGTTGTTTGAAATGCATATTTCGCAACTTAATTACAGGAAACACAGAAAACTTTTTCTTCTAGTTTTTATGTAGAAAAGACAGGTAGGATGTAAGGTATAGATTTTTCAAAAAAAATCTCATAAAAACTTATATATAACATTTTTATTCGCTATATCTTCTTTTTCTCAGCTTGTCGGTCATGGTACTTTGTGCGTAATTTGATTGAACCATTAATTTTACCGCGGAAAGGTTGACATCTAACTCGCCTGTGACGTCACGTGTCCGCATAGCCGGGCGCCGGAGCACGAGCCACCGGGTACGAGAGATGACGTCACGCGACTCCACCGGACTAAATTATTCCTTTCCATCGCAAATATAAAATTCTATAACTTTGTTAGTTTTTGAGATATCTTAATTTTATCTACAAACTTTTGTTCAATTCAAAAATAGTGAATTTCTCCATAAGGGCGATACAGATACGATAATGATAATCAAGATTATTTTGACATACACAGATAAAACGCAGTAGTAATAAGGAAGAAAGGTAAACAGTGAAAGCAAATAAAACGTATAATGTATATGTGGGGTACCGTGTTTCGGATCCCACTTTTGTACAATGTATGTTAATTAAAAGAGATGTTTAAGTAGTAAGAAGAAAATATAAAAATTTATTATCCATTTCCATTTCGTTGAGATGTAAAGAATTGTATCAACTTTGTCCTTTACACAGTTATATTATCAGCAAAAATGTCAGCCGACTCTGCATGTTCATTCCATAATGAGTGTAGTCTGGGGATTACAGAGTTTGCTAATACATTACTTCTGACATTTACATTATAATAGAATAATGCACTGTGTTTTAATGACCTCGATGGGGCATATAAGTTGATCAGACTAACAATCTGGGGGCAATCAATCATGCTATTTATGATCCTATACAGAAATATTAGGACTGTCACGGTACGTCTCACAAACAACTTTAATAGTTATAAATAACTAAAGAGATATTCATAATTGACATCTTCCAAGCGTATATTCAATTTGTAATTAAATAAATCATAAGAATTTTTTTTGGATTCGTTCTACTGTCGTTGAATGATTAACATTGTTTTGTTCGCTTTTTGAGAGAAGACAAAATATGTAGGTAAATCTACCAGGTTGTTTATAGATACTAAAAATATTCACAGTTAAAATTAACCTCCATTTATAAGCATTGCAAGTTAGTATGAATATGTTTTTTATTTTTTAGTACGAGTGACTATTTTTTTTCTTAGATTTAATTAATTCATAAAATAATTGATTGATTGAGATGAGTGGGATTAATTGAATTTAGTGAAAAGATTTAGATCCTTCTGAGAGTATTTAACATCGTATAATTATATTCTTTGATTAACCGCTCACCCCTCTCCCCTCGCCGCCCTCACATCTTCTGTTTGATCTCACTTACTAATGGAAAAATCCCTTTACGGATTCGTTCTCAGATTTCTGTGTTTTTCTGTACGAGTGAATTACATTTCTAAATATATAACAGTAAGAAATTTCGTTGAAATAGTTTCACAGTTCGTGTTTTTGGGAGACAAATGAAAACACTGGAAATTAATTAGTGTTTAATAAATTATTTATTAAATGGGCAAAGTCACTTAACACACTATTATTTAAATCACACCGTTTCGTAATTTATCACTCGTCAATAAATTCTTTATTATCGCTTGGTAACACTTTTGAAAATTTTTTGTTCTACATACGAGTCGGTAATACTGATCGCCACGGCTTGTCGCTAATCTCACACTAGTAGAAACGTCAAAATAAACCTAAATCATGGCCGCGACACGGCTTCGCTTTTATAGCAGACATGTTGGCTTTCAGAATATTACAGATGTTTGTTGTTTGTTACCGTCGCTTTCTGACTGTTCTATTCTTTATTTTTTTTTGTCCTGTCTTCGACTTGAAGCCTTCCACTGCCGCCGCCGTGGGATCTCGTCTTTTATTTTATAGAATTAATTTTAAGTATTATTATAATTATTTCTTTTTATCACTATATGTACTTACTCTATTATATTTCTTTGATTTTGTTCTATTATTTTGTTATTTTGGGTTCCTCTTACTTTTTATGTTATTTTCCTTGTATTATAATTATGTATTTTGTTTTTTTTTTAATAAAGACTTATCTCGAGGCGGGGACAATGAATGGTTTTGTTCGAGCGGCCGTGCCACTTCGCAACGGTTATACGACCGGTGCGGAGCAGCACGGTCCTGCTTGTTAGTTGAAAAAAAAATGTAACCTGGAGACGATTGAGTAGGACCGATATGGAAGCTTTTGCTCTTAGAACGGTCCTGGGTAAGCGGTGGGTACCATTCACTGTTCTAAACCCATGTAATATGAGCGGGAAAATGAAGGTTTGTGCGACCGACTCGCCCGGTTTTCATATCTGCGTGTTGTATTGATGAAGGCCGAGCGAGGAGGTCGCTTTAGCATAAAATAATGCCAACCAGGCAGCAAAAGTGCCGGGCCGATATGGACGCTTTTGCGCATAGAACGGCTCAGGGTATGTGGTGGGTCCCCCTTCATTGTTCTAAACCCAACTCTCTATGTGTATGTGTATGTGTATGTGTATGTGTATGTATATGTGTATATGTCTGTGTTTCTGCGTCGTTCAATTCTTACCAATACCAATGACCTGTATTTGTACACGTATCTTTACTCTGCTTATTTTATTGTTCTTACTTATGTGTGTTTATTGCCCTTGTCATATTATTGTGTATAACTTTTCTAAATTGGGTTTGGGCGGCCAACTCTCCAGGTCGCAGGAGTGCGTGTTTCCCTGCCTGCGGCTTGGCGAGGAGGCTGCGTTTAGAATTAAAATAATGCCAACTAGGCGGCGAACGTGCTGGGCCGATATGGACGCTCTGCGCGAAAAACGGCCCAGGATGTGTGCAAGGGCGGATCCAGCTTTGGCCCCAGGGGGGTCACATAGTCGTGGCCAAGTCACAAGAAGTTATAATTTAATTTTGATAATAGTATATATTAGGTCCTTACACATGAAATTGGCGTTTAGTATGGGAGGAACATAAAGCCGATTTTTTTTTATTATAATATATTTATTTAATCAAAGTATGGACCATTGCTATCTATGCACTTTTGCCATCTCATAGGTAGTTTATCGATCCCTTTACTAAAAAAACCATTCGGACGGGAATCAATAAAATCTTTGAAGGCGGTTTGGACTGCCCTATCGGAGTTGAATTTTTTCCTTTGCAAGAAGTTATCCAAATTTCAAAAAAAAATTGTAATCTGTGGGGCAAGGTCCGGAGAGTACGGTGAATGTCTTAGACATTCCAATCGAAGCTCCTCTAATTTGGTACCCGTCTGTTGTGCAGTGTGTGGTCTAGCGTTATCATGAAGCAGCAGTGGCCTAGAGCGATTAACCAGCCTCGGTTGTTTAGCAGCTAGCTTTTCCATCATGGTTTGCAGTTGCTGACATAGACATCTACCGTAATCGTCTGGCCAGATTTAAGAAAGCTGTAGTGAACGACACCAGCACTAGTCCACCAAACGCTCACAAGTAACTTTTTTGGAGTTAATTTTCGCTTGGGGCATGGTTTGGCTGGTTCCGCAGGGTTCAGCCATTGCGATGAGCGCTTCCGATTATCGTACAGGATCTAATTTTCATCACAGGTAATGATTCGATTTAAATCCCTTCATTATTGTGCCGGTTGAGTAATGCAACGCAGCAGTCAACGCGCGTTTGTTGATTTGCTTCACTCAATTCGTGAGGTACCCACCTTTCAAGCTTTTTCACCTTACCAATTTGCTTCAAGTGGATTAAAACAGTTTTATCACTAACACCGCAGCCTGCAGCTAACTCGGATGTGGTTTGCGATGGATCCGTTTCCACAATAGCCTTCAATTCTTCATTATCAACTTTGGTCTCCGGCCGTCCACGGGGCTTGTTCTGCAGGTCGAAATTTCCAGAACGAAAACGTTGGAACCAAAAACGCACTGTGTTTTCTTTTGTGGCACCGTCGCCATACACATCATTAATCCTTCGAGCCGTTTCTGCAGCACTGGTGCCACGGTGGAACTCGTACTCGTAAATAATGCGATATTTCAAGTTTTTCATTTTGTAAACTGAGTGACGCAAAGAAAAAAACAATTGAGGAAAAAACAAATGAATTATAATTTTCAAAACACAAATACATGAGTAAATAGCTGTATAAATTTTGATTTGGAATTCCTAACCAAAGAGAAGATATTTGAGATCAAATTTGCCGGTACGGCAAAACGCCAATTTCATATGTAAGGACCCAATATTTACAAGTAAAACGTAGGTATTTTATTAATAAATGTAACTACCTACTGTACTCAAAAATACCTACCTATATTTAAATAACAAAATCAATTTTTCTTTTACGTCTTCTCCCGAAACGCGTTATCACTTCATCTACTCCAATGGGTACGTTTTTATGGACGTGGAGAAGTGGCAGTCCGGTTAGGCCCGGTTGTTTCAAGTTTGATCAAAGTAAGCGGTCGATAAAAGCATAGATTTTTACGAAAACGGATCGTCTGATTGGTGGAGAACGTAAAAATTTCAGTTTAAACTCTACGCTTACTTTGATCGAATTTGAAACAACCGGGCCTTAGACGTTCTTCAACCATTGAAGCTCTTAGCCACGATTTCATTCTTCGCAACGTAGAGAAAGATCTTTCCGCTGTCGCTACACTAACAGGTAGTGTAGCCATAATACATAAATTTTTTCTTATATTAGGATACATCTCAATATCGCAATTTAAAATAAGGTCGGAAATCGACTGCGGTGTGTCCTGACTCCGCTGCCACTTCACCATCCACAGCCGATATTCGTTTACAACGACAGAAACTGGAGTATTATCTAGTAATAATGTAATATCGGTTGCTAGTTGTTTCACAGTTTCAATGTCTTGATTACTGTATTCGCTTTTTGGCATGAAAACGCTTAGTTGAAACAAATTAAGTATTTCAAGAGACAGACGGTCCTGTAGCTCACTTATTATTGAATCCAGAAGAGGGATGTATATTAGGGTGTCCCGTCCATGTATGAGAAAAAAAAATTTGAGCTACACAATCACAAGAGGTATCGAGCTTTGAAGTTTTGTAAATTTTACGTTTTTAAAGAGTTAAACCGTTTGCCTAAAATAATTTAAATAAATAAGGTATTTTAGTATTGAAATTAATAATAAAAGCACAAGAAAATAAAATAATCAAAATATAGATTATAACCAATGACAAAAACTAAAAATTTTAACTTAATTTTGTGTCCAAAATTTGGCATTTCTGCTCGAGATTGCATCCTGGTTCTATAAAGCCATCTCTAGAAGTAACGTCAGTTACACTTTGTGAGGCGGCTGTTATATTCACTAGGACCCGAAGTGCAACCATCTAAGGTCAAGAATAAATGACGAAGGGTAAGCATACAAACACACCATTGTAACGGTCTCTGCAAATACTCCTCTAAATATTGAATCACGCCACCCTTCCAATCGGTTTTAGTTGCAATTCCGTCACATTCAACGCAAATCACGTCATCTTAATTCCAACCTCGACCTTCTACTAAAGTTGTGATCGAAGTAAGAATTCCCTTTGCAGTGCCACGTCTTTCGGTATTGTGTGTCCCAAATAAATTTATCCAGGCTGTGCTAAAATTGAGATGTGGTCTTCTAAAACTTCTTTGCGATGGTCTTTTCGTCCATCAAAGTAAATGCTTTTTATAACAATACCTCCAATATCTTTTGAAGCTTCCGGGCTTTATATACATCTCTGTAGATCTTATTTTTATCATTTAAACCTTCGGTAGAAACCAAGCCGACGTCAGTAAAAACCGCAGAAGCAACAGCAGCAGCAGACTGCGTGGATAAACCGTATCTATCACAGATTTTAGCAACTGTCGGCAATGGCAATGTATTCCAATTTGCCGTTGAAGTCAATGGTGTCTCTGTCGAGGGCGAGTCTGTTGGGGATGACTCTGTTATCGGTGTTACGTTTCTGGGGAAGATTCATGCACTGAATCTTCATCACAATTTGCTGAGACATAATCGGTTTCTTGAGTAAAACACGAATTTTTGTTACCCTTATTGACTTAAATTTATCTCTGCTGTCGTTTAATCAATCTAGCCGTTTCTTTCTTATCAAAACCGCTTAAAACCATTTTCCTATCATTTATTTGATCCAACAAAAACTTCTCTCATTGATGTAAACTTTCTTAGGTTTTAAACACGAACAAGATTCAAATGAAGTGCATTTACAAGCGGAAACGTCAAAAAGTTTCTCAGATGACTAAAAAACATTTCAGTTTATTTTCAAAACTATCATTTCGTTTGTTTTTGGGGTATCTTTTCAAATTGAGATGCTTTTCGAAATTGGATTTCACTAATTAAATAACTCGTTCCTAATCGAAGTTTTGGTCCAAATATTGTTGATCTCTTCGGAAACAATCACATATGTATCGGATTTGGATGGATCTTTTCAATTATACGTGAATTTCAGGTCGTTCTTGACAAATCAAATAAATTAAATGACGTCCCTTATAGTTGGTAGCTGCTGATTGTCAAGTTCTTTGTATGGTCCGAACATAGCATAAGTAATCTGACTACGCCTCGAACTTCTTATTTAAAAATCACAAAATCCGCTTTTACTACTGTAACAATCGCCATGGTACATGGCATAAAAATTATTTTGGATACGAAGAAAACACTCGCGAGTCAAGTCAAGAAAGTCCTCAAAACAAATGCAAACTTGAGGGTATTTGCAGGTTGAAACCTAACAAATTCGAAGTTGCTGGTAACGTGTTGTTACAAGCAAATCGAAACGTCATGTATGATTTACACCTAAATAGAATAAAAAGTCAATATTTTTTTGTTTTTAGTTCAGGAGTCAAAATTGAGGATAGCGAAATATCACCATAAAAATGACAATTTTTCAAAACTTTGTAGATCGGTAGAACCTTTAAGATATAGTTTTATTTTATTTTTAAAATTATTTTGGTAATTTACGCCCAATTACGCAAGTTTTGAGAGGTCTTGTGTTAAAATAAGTCAAAATTTTTTTTATCAGGACAGCCTAGTGTATATGGCTATACTCTTCAGCAGATTGAGCAGGTTGGTTATTGGTCCTATGTATTTGTTTTGACACTATTCTGGGACATTTAATTTCTACATCTAGCTGCTCAGCTACTTCTTTAGCCTCTTCAAAAAGCTATCGGTAAATTACGTCCGCATTTTCTCTTTTATTTTATAGAACACTTATAGTATCATTAATAGCGTCCGCAGCTTTTTTTAAATCAATCGAGTTCGATTGCAGTATTCTGCTTAAAGATACAGTAGTACCTAAAAAAAAAAACAAAGTTAGTAAGTGAGTGAATGTGAGTATGAGTATTTTAATTAGTGGTCCACCTAGGTCCTGGACCCAGCCCAGGGGGGGGTCATGACCCTCATGACCCCCCCCCTGGATCCGCGCTTGGATGTATGGTGGGTCCCCTTCACTGTTCTAGACATTCCTCGAATGTTGTAGCTAATTTCAGAGTATGGTAGTGTGTTCTAGAATGTAGTGGAAGGTCCTAGAGGTTTCAATAGTTTGGTTTCATAGCGACATTACGAAGGATTTCAATCGTGCGTATATTTCTCCGAATTATATTATCACGTTACAATAATTCAAACGTGGATATGTAAAATGTTCTATTTCATGTTATTTTAATATCTTGGATTTGCTCAAACAGTTTCAGTGTAAAAAAAATCTTCTTCTTCTCGTGCCCTGTCCGCTTACCGGATGTTGGCTATCATGTTGGCTATGCGAACTTTGTTTACTGCGGCCCGGAACAGCTCCACAGTGGACTGGCCAAACCACTGTCTCAAGTTTTTCAGCCATGAAGTCCTCCTTCTTCCAAAGCCCCGACTTCCGGCAATCTTTCACTGCATTATGAGATGCAAGATCTCGTATTTATCTGGATGTCTCAACACATGTCCTAGATATTGAAGTTATCGGATTTTTATTGTTTTAATAACTTATTTTTCTTTATTCATCCGAGCCATAACATCTTCCATCATAACTCTGTCCATCCAGCTTATTTTGAGAATTCTTCTGTAGATCCACGTCTCGAATGCCTCAAGTCGCCTTATCAGTTCTTCGGTAAGCGTCCATGCTTCCATTCCATAGAATAATACTGAAAACACGTAGCATCTGACCATTCGAATTCGTAATCCTAGGTTGAGATCATGACTGCAGAACATAGTTTTCATGCGGATAAAGGTTGCACGAGCTTGCTCTATGCGGCATTTGATTTCAACCGAAGGATCCCATCTTTCATTTAAGTTGCAGCCCAAGTATACAATACTTTGTACCTTCTCTAGTTTCGTTCCAGCTAATAAAGATTGTCATTCAAGTCAACTGCGTTATTTAAAAAAAAATTAGTATACATAAAATAATTATAGAAAAAATTTATTAACCTTTCCCACTAGGTGCTAAAATTTAAACGCGCGTTCCGATGCTTTAAACTCAGAGTACAAGTAGATTTTTTAAAATATTAATAATGTACATTTACTTATGTAAATCATTAAAATAAAGGTGGATATATACATATTTGTCGCCAAACTTTAGGACCTCACGGACCATTAAATTTATAATTTAAAATCCCGCGGACACCTTACAGGATTTTAAGAGGTAACTATATTTAGAAAAAAGTGATTTAAGAACACACAAAATGCACCTAGTTAATAAAATAAAACTATTGGGCCGTCACACTGCGCGTACCTTCCGCCGCGTCTTTTTTGTCGCGTCAAATCCGCGTAGTATGTTTGATAAGCGCATATTATATGGAAAGATTATAGCGGCGTTCCGCGACCGAAGAGACACGACGGATTATCCGTGTAGTGTTTTATCCGCTGTGGATCCTCCGACTATGTGAATGAGTGAGCTATCATAGGCACGTGAAGATCAAGATTAATAATTCAAAAGCCCTATCCAGCTACATTTTATTTATCTCAATTATGCCTGCATCTCAATTAAGCACATCCAAGGATAGCCAGAAATTATCGACAATGTCAAAATTGTCTTAAGAACTTTGATGGGCATGGTCGTTATAGGTTACAGATTGATTAGAGACTGTTCTACCCACTTCTCGAGGAAGTTTGTGGCCCACGGCAAGCAACTTGCTCAAACTTAAAATGGATTAATACTAACGAAGTTTGATGTATTTATAAGAAATGAAAAACTACCGTCTGCATTTATTAAAAATTTTTCATCCATTTTTTTTTTGCATCTCGCGTGATACTTTTACGTTTTTCAATATTTTCTATTCTTGATTTTTACGGTTTACTTTCTTTCTAAATAAATCTTATGTATAATCTAATATAATACATAAATTCACAGTCACTAGACACGAATTTAATCTGAGAACCGTTCTTTAAATTTACAAATGGTCACATGAAAATCTTCTACGCGTATCTAGAAATTTTGATTCACTGGTTTGTATCGCTCTGAGGCAGTTTGTGTATTTGGAAAGTATGTTTAGTAGAGACGGCAAGGCTGAGAATGATATCGAAAGGAGAGTGACACTGGTGATGGTGCACTAAATGCAATTATGGCCAATAAGAATCTGTCAAAGGAAGCAAGACTAGCGGTCCATAATGGCGTTCTAGTGCCAACCCTGATGTATGGAAGTGAAGCTTGGAATTGGAAAAAGAGGAATACAAGTAGACTGAATGCGGTGGGAACGCGGACACTAAGAAGACACGGCTTGTGTGGAAAATCTTTGGTCGATAGGTGAGGAATGAGCAAATTAGAAGTGAATGCAATGCTGGCTGTAGTGTGGTAGATAGAATAAAGAAAAGAGTGCTTGACGGTTTGGTCATGTGGAGCGTATGAACCAGGAAAGGATGGTTAAGAAAATATATGAGGCGAGTGTTGAAGGCAACAGGAATAGAGGGCGTCCGCAAAAGACATGGCACGATCAGGTACTACAAGTATTTGAGAATGGTTTACAGTATGTTGTTTTTACAGTTGTTTATTACAGTATGTTGTTTTTCCATTTAAAGTTCTTAAATGACATTATTTGAGGCGTAAAATGTGCTCAATAAAATTGAATTAAGATAAAGTACGTCACACGATTTCCCCGTGAAGAAATTTTCTAAATGAATTCACGTCGGTGTGGGCCACACACGTGTCTAATTAATTTGGACACAGACAGTGGCAAGTGGGCGAGATGTAAGGGTAGCAATCGTGGAGGTCACTTCACGAACCCTTCATTAACAATTTATTATTAGGGAACTCCGCGTTTGTAAATTCCAAAGTACTTGCAACACTGTGTCAATATTTGTGGGCTGATACGTCAAGTTGTATGAAATATGAGGGTAGTCTGTAAACTTAAGGGAGGGTGATTTACCGAAGCGCATTTTGCATCTGAGGCCATATTAATGGTTACGAAAATTTATTACATTTAAAACATTTTTCTGATCCATATCGTCAAAAAAAATTCGCAGTGTGGCATTTCACACCACAATTCATAAACCACCAATCTAGGTCACACACACACACGAGCTGTCTACAGGGCATTGCACCGTCAGCAATTCCGATGATTTATCCACACACGCACAGGTACACTTCAAGAAACTTCTTTATACGCAAAGCAGCAACCACCCTATATGGGCATTTCAGTCTTCCAACCATTCCCGGCATAAGGCCGGAGGCTTTCGCCCTTCGAGTATCTATCATTGGCTTTGTAATCGTACTTATGTATAACTTGTAACTGTTTTATCGAGATAATAAAATCATCAAGCATTCCACGACTTTGGAGCACCCCGTCACATGACGGGTGGTGACCCTAAAAGCAGATTCTCCAAATCCGTCACGCACATCATCCTCATCCAGTAAACTCTCAAAGGAGTATCTTTCTCTTCCGATATTTAGCATATTTGATTCTTCCAGGGTTCAAGACCCATTTTGCTAATAGCTACAGGCCTTGAGATCCAATAACTGTAGCTTTTGCTACAAGAAAATCAGGAAAATAACCTGGCTTGAGAAAATCACACAGCTGTTGTGGGATTGGTAACAAGGCTGACGCGAGAACACCAAGGGAGACAGGCCATATAACTCTCTTGAAAGTGGATCACGACAAATATAATTTACCTGTAAATACCACCGGTCGACGTTTCTGGCTTTCCAACGCCTACTAAGACTTTTAAGCTTCATACATGTAAACCCACGTACTCGGCATGAGAAGCCAACGTCATTCCCAATGAATTACGAGCGCCACAAAGTACCTGTGATAGATTGATGAAGAGTTTTACAAACGATAATTTTGGATATACGAGTTATATTTTTTTACGGTTTACTAAATTTCAAGACTTTATATTCAAAGACTAAATTCAGGTTCATTTGAAGCATTAAACCTTCCATCCCTTGTACTAATTACTGCAAAAATTGTGAAATCTACCTGGGCACACACACTCCGGGGTACAGAGATTAATAGGGCAACCCCCTACTTTCCCGCAGTGACGCACGTTGTATAATTAAAAATAATTATCTCATAACCTCCCTTAATATCTTCATTCCACCCTTAGGTATTTTTTATTTTCTTCAAGACTTTGCTGCGCATGCAGTGGAGCTTTTCAGATAATTATTTACCGCTAGACGAACTTAAGAAGTCAGATGCTACGCGTTCTCAACATTATTTTATAGATTGGAAACATAGAGTGAAAAAATGGTAAGGCCGATAAAACCGATAAGGCGAATTGAAGCATTCGAGATGTGCTATTTCGAAACTGCCGGCCGCCGATCGAAATGACGAAGTGATTGGTCGAAACTGACATTCGACGTATTCTGCTCCAATCGATAGCCAGGATTTAAAACTTTACTTAATCCGACCAGTTGACAATTGGAATGGAGTGTGCCGGTGTTTTTTTCTGTTAAACATTGACATTCTTATTTTCGTACAATATACGACGTAGCCGAAGTTCTTTAAAATTATAGCCTTTCGGAACAGACGTGTCAATCTGTTCCGAATTCGACGAAGCCGGGACAATCAAAGATTGGTTAAAGATGCATCATACACTCGATCGACAACAAGCGGAGTCTGTAACACCAGGGAAGGATACTGTAAGTACAATATTCAGCTGTGTAAATAGCTAGTTTTTGGAGTGTATATTTCGATGGTCTGGATCAAGCGATTCATTGGTGGAGATAAAGAAGGAAAATATTTCTTTCTTAACTCCGGCCCAAGTGGTGGCAATCCGTCTGTTATCGTACAGACATAGTAACGGTTGAATATGGTAAGGTTAAAATGAGTAATTAGAACTAGCAGAGAATTAGTAATTAATAATTTCAATATCTCGAACGTCATCCATGATCTTGCACCTTACAACGTAGGGAAAGATTGCTGGAAGTAAACTACCCAGAAAAAAGAAGAACATCATTGCCGAAAAGACAGTGGTAGGCTTGTCTATTGTAGAGATATTCCGGGCTGCAGTAAAAATGATCATAGCGAACATGATAACTAATGTTTATAACTTTGAACGAATGGGGCACAAGAAGAAGGAAAAAGAAGACAGAACAGCGTGGGCCTCGAATGTGGGAGACGTTGGAATTGATTCTATAATCAAAGCGGTTAATTTGGTGTATTTAGTTCCCACATAAGAAGACTTAATGAGTGAATCCATTCGTAAAACAAATAGAATAGAAGGTTTGAGCATAAGTAATACGAAAACGAAGATAATCTTTGTATAAAGAGAACAGCAGAAGTGAAATATGAAGATGTACTTACCAACCATATTAAAAGAGTATACAACGAAAAATTTATTTAAATGAGATGGTGAACCTACTAAATATTGACAACAGTACTACGGTCACCTCCAGAACGCTCTAAAAGTCTCTCATAATCTCTGGAAAGTATCACAAGAATCTTGAAGGATCTAGAAGGCGGTGTAACCTATAAATACAAGGGTGTCACGCGACGCAGAGTCAGTCATTCGTGTCGGTTAACTAACGCAATATTAGCAATAGAGTGAACGAAATGTGACTAGTGTAAGTGATACCAGAGATAATAAATAAAGGAAGTTTTTACCGGGCGAGAAGTTTTCTACGTGCGAAAATTGAATGGAGAGTGATGAAAGTTATAGAAACAGCGTTAATCGGTGCGAATTAAAAAACAATGCAATAATAAGCGTGTGAAATATTCTGAAAACATTTAGGGCCGGTTGTTTCGACTTGGATCAAAGTCAAAGTTCATTTATAGCATAGATTTTTGCGTTCTCCACCAATGAAACGATCCATTTCCGTAAAAATCTATGCTTTAAACGAACTTTTATTCTAATCCAACATGAAACAACCGGGCCTTAGTGACTATAAATTAAAGTCCGATTTAACTCGTGTCGTGTGGCTTTTTGGTGATAAATTAAAATGGAATTATTTTCCTGTTTTTAATTTGCCTTCCAAAGCTACGTTCCGTGACAGTAAGAAACGGCGTGTCCTTACGAATCAATTAAATATTTTAAAAAATCATCTCATTAATTGGCTGGGGCACGTAGCTCCCACGTAGTTATCTCTCCCGTGGCCAACAAAACAATTCAATTAAGATAATCTGATCCGCGGGGCGAGACCGGCGACCAGGCCATTCCGACTAGTCATATTGGCAAAGTTTCCCTGCCCCGCAAGTTCAGTAGCGTTCTGCTTAGTTTGCCGCAGAATGTGATGGGGGTGTATTAAGTAACCGGATTATTAAGCAGCGCGAGTTATCCGAACTTGTTTGGTGTGACGGTCGGCCACAGTGGTGGAGGAAGACACCTTTTAGCTGCTTCTTTTTATCTTACATAAACTAACAGTTCATTGCAGAATTTTAAAATTCTGCAAACTGAGTTGGCATTGCCTCCAACTATGGGTTTATATTTTAATACATTGTCACGAGATGTTATACTGACAACACGAAGTAAACGTCTAGAACATTCCACAAATCTTCCGTAATCTCTGGAAAGATCCACAAAAGTCTCGAAGGATCTAGAAGACGATGATACCTATAAATATAACGGCGTGATATTAGCAACACAGCGAACGCAGTATGATCAGCATTAGTGATACCAGCGGTAATACATACAGGGTTCATATTTTAGGTATTCCTCTATAATATATTTTCACGAGATGTTATACTGACAACAACTATGGAAATGTTTAGATCAATCCACAAGGCTCTACTAATCTCAGGAAAGTTTCACAAAATTCTTGATGGATTTAGAAGGCGATGATACCTATAAATACAAGGGCGTCACGCGACGCGGAGTAAGTAATTCGTGACAGTTTATACCACGTGACATAAGCAAAAGAACGAGCGCAGTGTGATCAGCGTTAGTGATATCAGCGGTAATAAATAAACAATGTTCCTACCGAGATAATAATCTTTCTATGCTTTTTTTCTAAGACTAAGCACGCTGTTAGCAGCATGAAATAGCGCAAATTAAGAGACAATGTAATACTAAGAGTGTGTAATATTTTGGAAATAAAGGAATGTTTGAATTGTTTTAGTATTTTCATTTGCCTCCCATAGCCGCCACGCCTCGTGAGAATATTTATGTATTCAATAAAATTATTTCGGTAAAAGTATTTACCGGAAACTACAAAATAAAATGTTTGTTCGAAGAAACTGACGTTAATTTGTAAATACGAGTATTTATTGTGGGGGAGCGGTGCGAGGTGTGCAGTGAGTAGTGCGCAAGATGTCGGATTCGATGGATTACTGATTTTTAATCTTTTGTTGCGGGTCACGCAGTGACGCGTTTCTATGATGTCGTTTTTGATGATCGACCAACCATTATTTAAATGAGTAAATTAAAAATGTAAATTATTCATATTTATCCGACTTAAAAATTTTACATTTACACTGAGGTTACAAGAAAGTTTTTGGAAAATGGTAAAAAAATATGCGAACGCGGAATACGCGTTACAAAATATGTGCTTTGAAAAGAGATTTACTTCGGTGGTCTCCTGATAGGAAGCATGAACCACAAGGTCATTAGTGGTCACAAACTATTCAATTGAATCGTATTAATGATCTTTTGAACAAGTAAAATGTATTTTAATATAGTTTACTAAGACTAAGCATGTTAACAAAGTATATGTAAAGGGGACAAACACTGATGCAACACGATTTTGGTGGGTGCATACTTGATACAATTCCGTGTTGCAAAGGCTAGTCGATATATTGAACTCTTTTAATGACAGCTTCATATTATACCCAGACTTCAGAGAACAATAAGGGGAGAATATACCTATGTTATATTCTCTTCTTGCAATTTGATAAGTGTCATAATAAATCAATGAAAATTGTAATGCCAACATATTTGAATGCCACCGTAGAAGGCTATTTATGGTTCAAAGATTTCCGAGGAACTAGAGACAAAGTGTGTACGAAGATGTTGCCACCTATCGTTAAAATATATTAAAGGAAGAGGATTTCTGTTTTATTAATATCCTGTTAATTCGAGCAAAATTATCCTCAGAGTTGACAGCACATTCATTTGCAATCCATCAATGGAATGTTACCAAGAACATAAATATAATTTGGAATAGTTTTGGTACGTTTTGTTGTGTTTTGACACTGCACTCAGACATCATTCTGAGAACTATGAGTCCGAGTTTTTGGCTTTCGCTAACTGGTAAACTAATAACGTAGCTCGCAGGGATCTGGTTTGGGGATCCAGCGCAGGATCTAGAGCTACCCCAATAGTGATGAGAGCATGGTCGCCTACAGAGGATCTGGTCTAGGGACCCAGCAGAGGAGACCGTGTCTACCCCAATGACGACGAACGGATAATAGCCTACGGAGGTTTTCGTCTAGATACCCAGCAGAGGAGCTTGGCGTTGTTTGGAGCGTAGCAAAACCGCCGTTCTATAGTATTTATCTATTGAGTTATTCGTGATTTTACACGTGATCTGCACCCATTGCACTAATAACTAAACTAAACTAAAATGGCAGTAGGCTACACATATGGCTCGAGAGGAGGATACTAGATGGGCACCCAGAATCCTACAGTGGAGGCTCTGGACGAAAAGTAGAAGCGTCGGAAGACCTCTCAAAAGGTGGTCTGATGACATAGTCCAGCAAGCAGGAAGAACCTGGATGTGAAGCGGGAGAAACAGAGATGAGTGGAAGAAAATACAAGAGGTCTACATCCAGCAGTGGAGGGAAAAAGGCTAAGAAAGAAGAAGAAGAAGAAGAAACACTAATGAAATAACGCAAGTGATAGAACCTATCCGTCCTAAGGTACATTTTACTTAAAATCAGCATTGATGTGAGACTATCTCCCCCTCTTCACAAAATTCCGGAATTAAACGGTAACATGTTACACACGGTACACCTGTGTGAGTTAATGAAGCCAGAATGTAATTTCCTGCAAACTTGGGTGAGAAAAACTCAGGAGGCTCCGGCCCAGCCCCTGTCTACCTGATGATTAATGGCCTCGCTGCTGAGGAACTACCCCGCTCCGTGCGAGGGGCGAGACTAAATTAAAGGCTATATTTGCAAGTTCGCGAGTGAAACTTCGATTCGGAAATATGGCTAAGAGCCGATAAGCAAATTTTTATACTTGAAGTCTGCAATATTGTGAGTGAATCCTGAGCATGGTTTTCAAAATAAATTTAGCAACCTATGGAAAAGTTTTTAGGAGTTTTTTTAACTTAAAGTAATATTATCGTTGATCGGTACACTAAAAATGAAAAAAATTCTTAATATATTTTGTAAAATTATCATTCGAATCACATCCATCAACTCTTCACCATTCCACTCAATATCTTTTCAATAAATACAAAAAATAGATATATTATTACTAATGGCGACATCTATACTGGTTTGCTGGGATGAAAAATTTCAATCATAGATTGCGGTAGTAAAATACTACTCACATATGAAATAAGTCGTATAAAGTTAACGTTTGTAAAACATCCAAAAAATGGATGTGGTAGTCTATCAAGGGTGATAGTTAGGTAACAATGTGTAAAGTAATCACTCAAGCCAGCCGTACGATAGGCCGTAAGACCTATTAACTCCCAAAAAAAGGTCTTCCATACCTATTTTCCCATGTTAAAAATAGCTTCGTCTCTACGATACATCAAAACACAAAGAACGTCATAGATCTCTACAAAATTAACGCCGATTCCATAAATAGTATAATAATTTCTTTATTTTGTCGGGTCCGCCCCTTGGTTTCCGATTCCCTGACGTTCCATTGGTCCGCGAGCATTCCCGTTTCGTCTGTCAGTTGGTCACTTCCTACTCATTACGTGATTCCGTGCACAGGGCTGCACTGGTGACAATGTGCGCACAGGGAGAAGGCTTGCGTCCTGAAGAGCTTCACATTCACACCGTGAACTTTGTTCCGTCCCCCATATTTACAGCTGAACAGCCGGAGAAACACAATAGGGGTGATGACCTGAAGCTAAAAGCCTCGAGCTATTGAAAACCTGTCTCCGACACGGTATTGCAACCCAGTACTTGTAACACTGACAAAGACATATCTTGCTTTCGACACGGTATTGCGAGGAACGTAAGTAATGATAAAACTTACAAATACAGCTAAAAACCAAAATACATGCTCATCAGCAAAAATAGCGCAGTTGGCAATAAAAGTTTTTTAAATCCCCTTGGTGGCACCATTTTATAAATAAAATAATTAAAAGTTTGTTTTAACCACACATGCATTTTGTTGCAAAAATTTATGTGTGGGGAAAATGTTTTAGGAGCGGTGGTGTGGAAAATGAATGTACTAAAATTGATAATGTTCATGTATAGACAGATTAGTTATGGTGGGGGAGGTTAAAAGGGGGGTGGTCACAAATTGCTTTCGTTAATTCCCGATTTCTAATATTTAAAATGAAACACAAATCCCTTTGTTTTCACCACTTTATTAAATATACAATCTATATGTTTCGTGAACAAAGTTTCCTGCTTCAGGATTGTATGTGTATTAAAATTGAAAAAGATAAACCATGCAAGTATGTCATGGTGAAGGGGAGGAGGCGAGATCGGAGGTGTTAATTATGGAATATAATCTGAAGGGGATAGAATCTTAAGTGGAAAAATATTCAATATTGGGTTGTGCAAAAATTTTGTCTGGTTATTATTACGAGTATATTTGAATTAATATTAAAACTTTTCCTAATTTCAAGTATTTCTAGATTATTTATTTGTGGGATCTTATAACTAATATGTAAAAAATTTAAACCTTTATTAATATAAATTGTATTGTATGGTATTTTCTAATATTTCTAGATTATCCAAATGAAAACCGCCAGTATTTCTGCGTAAGATATTGAAACCGCTATTTAAATTGAATAAGTGATTAATTTCTATTAGAAGGTTGGAAAATTCCGAATTATTATTATTGTTAAGACATCTCAAATGTCCGCTGATCCCAATTTCAAAAACAGTTACGATCCTTGAGGATTGTATCCTGACGTTTTATGGCACGAGATATCATGCTCCATTTTATGTGGGTGTTTCTCACTCTAATTTTACGAACAAATAACCCTTGCAAAGATTGCATAAAGTTGCATAATGCTGTGGAATTGTTTGATACATGTAGCGTTGCTATGTCAAGTTAGGTATCTGTGACCTTAAAATTGTTTCTTATTACTCCCTTACTTTTAACTCGCATCGTCCGCTCGCTTGCCTGACGAAAAAATTTTGGATCGATTTTTAGCCCTTTTCCCGTGATCCGATCGAGCTGAAACCTCGCAAGCAGACTCGTGGCGACGATAAAAATGATCTAACAAATTTTCGTTTAAAAAAATTTAACAAATATAGCATAATTTTGGATTTTTCGAAATTTTAATGGTTTTTTCAAATTGGAATCAATACAAACGAGTAATAAGCCCGACGCGTGTATAGGCACGAAACCTGATTCAATGAGAAAGGGAGTATAATAAAAACTTGGTTTTGTGGATTAGTTTTTTTTTATCATTTAGTTGCACTTTTTTTTTAGACGACGGGATACGTCATTATACCTTGAACTGCCATTCTTTCTATGTCTTTTTTTCGCTTAACTATATAGCCAAGGTATGTGAAAGAGTATAGTTTAACGTGCGCGCTAACTATTGCAGCAAATCCTTCTGCCAGAATTGAAATAGCGACGCATTTAGCGTTTAACTTTTACCGCTCTGTTTTCGCCCCATCAATTTCCACCCCTCATTACATTTCACGTAAAATGCCGGAGCGGAAGTGCGCGGTCGCTATAGCAGGCACTGTTAGTAGGCACTAAACCTTCCAGATAATGCATCGGGGTGTCAATCGGGGCGATATATCGGCGCTGCATCGTCCAGGGTGGCCACACATCCAGGAATCAGTGGAATTGCAATGTTTTACATTCTCATTTTGGGATTATTTATTTTTGTAAATATTTCCGTCAATCATGGTAAGATATAAACAAATTATAGCGTTCAGAATATTTTGAGTTTGTTCAAATCTTTCAGAACAGTGCTGGATTTATGTCACAGAGACATTATTAATCAATTAGTGTATATTATAGATATCTCACAGAGACGAAACTGTATTAATTA
>JADDOH010009598.1:0-15119 GCA_016648135.1 Agrypnia vestita | reverse complement strand
AATGATGAATTTTAATGGATATATCGACTTTGTGCCTACGTGTTTTGCTACACGCCAATCGAGAGACTCCGACGCGAGCACCTGGTGGACCGCGTGCTCTTACCGGACAATAAGGGGTCGGCGCGTGGTCATAGGTATGACGTTACAGGTGGGTTAAATATTAATACGGACGCGGATCAAATGTAAACCAGTCAAGTCAGAAGAGGTAAAATATTGCAGTATTATTGGAAAAAAATATTAATGGCAAAAAATATTAAAGTACATTGAAATACGAATAAATTATAAAAATATATCAAAATAATGCCAAACAAATAATCAAAATAATAATAAATAATGATAATGAATCGAAAATATTCAGAAAATCATGACCTAATAATAATAATAATAATAAAAATAATTATCAATAGTTATAGAAATATGCAATATCAAAGTTTACATTTTTTTCCATATTTCTGACTTATTTTCTGCAAAAGTTGACTTAAAAATGATAAAAAAAAACTTAATTTTTTTTTCAATTTTTGCGAGGTTTTTATCATTTTATTCGGCTTATTTTAATTTTTTAAAATAGTGAGAAAAATGTGATTTTCAAATAAAATAAAAGTAAAATATTAAAAATAATATTTTTACGGTTTCTTTTCGTGGTTACAAAAAATAATGGTTCTCGACTGGGATATTATTTAGATTAATAATAATAAAAAAAGCAAATTGTACCGTTTTGAGAAAAAGTAGGGCCACGATTAAATAGTTGACTTTCGTTGAAACGTTTTGTTAGGAATCCATGGACAATAGAAATTATCTAAAAATAATGTATTTAGCGGAACAACAAACATTTATCTCATTTAGTAGCAACCAAATAGTTACGTAATTATACAACCAAATATAATCGTGCAAGCATTTATCTTTTCAACAACTAGTCGAAAAATATTAATATCAGAATAGCACCACTTCTTTTTCAAACTTTATACAATCAATTTGTAAATAAAGTATATGGTCTTTACCTATTTGAAAATATGCGAGATTAATGTACCAAAGATAACTCTATTGCGTGAAAACTAAAATAGTGTTTCGGGGTTATAATTTTTTTGATGTTATAACAATATATTTGTTCAATTTTTTTTGAGGAAATGCTTCAAGAGTAAATGGATCTATCATAATAAAATTAATTAAAAGCTTGTTTAGCTGTGGGCTTTGCAAAATGATTTAATATGTTTACGTTAAATTTAGCAAAATCGAGAGCAAATACGAAAATCAATCAAATCAAACAATAATTTCTGTCCGTCCGTCCCCGTAACCTGGTGCAACGTCCGTTAATTCGTTCGAATTCACGGCTAAAATAACGGCCGGAGATGGGCTTGAACCCCGGACCACTGTACGCGAACCGGCCGTTTTACCCATGTTGCCACGGCCGCCTCTCCGTGGAGCGCCAAAAAAGATGCTGTAAATATATACTAGGGCTTAGCAAAGACGCGAATCAATGTTCCGTCATTTTTGACGGTTTGCAGCTAGTACCATACATAAAACCGAAATACTGCATGCGAGGCAGTAACGGTTGTTTACCAATAAAAAGAGAGAACAAAATCATTAAGGGGGAATAACTACTTAGACATTTCGAAAAAAAACGATTTATAAATTTTTGCATTTTCTTAAAGCTTGAGAATGTCTGATGAAAATTTCAATCAAAAACTCAAAAAAATAAAGTTATAGCTGATAAAAGTGGCATCTCTTTGTTGATTACGCGCCGCGTCGTACGGCGCTGCGCTACACGCAGGTTAGTTGCCAGTCGGGCTCTTTCATAATAGAAACGTAAGACCTGTTTCTATTATGTTTGTGAAGACTGCTCGATGATGTGGGAATTTTAAGCAAGTTGGAGGACTTATATTACGGATCTGACATCGATGATTTTATGTAAGTTGAAAGATTTCGCGATTTATTCATTGCTCAATTTTAAAAGGCGTTTTACTCGAAACCATGTTTTGAAAATCGGTGACCAAAATATCTCGGCAACCACTGAACCGCAACCACTGAACCGTCAACTTGAAATTTCTAGTGGTTATTCTATACATAATTATGTAGCCTTTATCGTAGGATTTTTTTTAGGTGACTTAGTTTTTTTTTTATCGGCATAATAAACCTGAATTTTTCCCTAAAAAAAGCAATTTTAAATTCAAACGCCCGCAATTTTGTGAAAAATCTATTTTTTTAAAAACCCCTACGTCAAAGACTACATTATTGTGTCAATTTAGATAACCTTTTTGTTTTGTTTTTTTTTATTCTGATGATTACAGATGAAAAAGTGGTCACCGCGGAGGACCTTTTATTTCGGCAGTCGACAAAACCCAAGAATTTTCCTTCAATGTTAAAATATTTTTTTATGAATTTTTTTTTGTATTTTTAAAAGTATGTACTTTCATGTAAAAATGATATCATTACCATAATTCATATAGGTTTTTATTTTTAAAAAATCACAAAATTGCCTTTTTTCGCGCTTCGTTGGCCCTTAAATAAATTAATGAACGCGCGTACATCGATATCTCATCGCATACTCGTCTCATGCTTTGTTTATTTTCATTACCACGCATCATTCAGCGCATCTTAGGGTGACTTTATCTTTGATTTGCAATCTCGCTAAAATATTTCATTACCAGCTAAGAACAATAAAAAAGATATAATAACTAAATAAACAAAAAATTAAATATTACATCACAATATGCCAAACTCCAAAGTACAGAAATATAGAAAAAAAAGATATATTTGAAATATTAGGTCCTTACATATGAAATTGGCGTTTTGCCGTACTGGCAAATTTGATCTCAAATATCTTCTCTTTGGTTAGGAATTCCAAATCCAAATTTATACAGCTATTTACTCATGTATTTGTGTTTTGAAAATTATAAGTCATTTGTTTTTTCCTCAATTGTTTTTTCTTTGCGTCACTCAGTTTACAAAATGAAAAACTTGAAATATCGCGTTATTTACGAGTACGAGTTCCACCGTGGCACCAGTGCTGCAGAAACGGCTCGAAGGATTAATGATGTGTATGGCGACGGTGCCGCAAAAGAAAACACAGTACGTTTTTGGTTCCAACGTTTTCATTCTGGAAATTTCGACCTGCAGAACAAGCCCCGTGGACGGCCGGAGACCAAAGTTGATAATGAAGAATTGAAGGCTATTGTGGAAGCGGATCCATCGCAAACCACATCCGAGTTGGCTGCAGGCTGCGGTGTTAGTGATAAAACTGTTTTAATCCACTTGAAGCAAATTGGTAAGGTGAAAAAGCTTGAAAGGTGGGTATCTCACGAATTGAGTGAAGCAAATCAACAAACGCGCGTTGACTGCTGCGTTGCATTACTCAACCGGCACAATAATGAAAGGATTTTAAATCGAATCATTACCTGTGATGAAAAGTGGATCCTGTACGATAATTGGAAGCGCTCATCACAATGGCTGAACCCTGCCGAACCAGCCAAACCATGCCCCAAGCGAAAAATTGACTCCAAAAAAGTTACTTGTGAGCGTTTGGTGGACTAGTGCTGGTGTCGTTCACTACAGCTTTCTTAAATCTGGCCAGACGATTACGGCAGATGTCTATTGTCAGCAAATGCAAACCATGATGGAAAAGCTAGCTGCTAAACAACCTAGGCTTGTTAATCGCTCTAGGCCACTGCTGCTTCATGATAACGCTAGACCACACACTGCACAACAGACGGCTACCAAATTAGAGGAGCTTCAATTGGAATGTCTAAGACATCCACCGTACTCTCCGGACCTTGCCCCAACAGATTACCATTTTTTTCGAAATTTGGATAACTTCTTGCAAAGGAAAAAATTCAACTCCGATGGGGCAGTCCAAACCGCCTTCAAAGATTTTATTGATTCCCGTCCGGATGGTTTTTTTAGTAAAGGGATCGATGAACTACCTATGAGATGGCAACAGTGCATAGATAGCAATGGTACATACTTTGATTAAATAAATATATTATAATAAAAAAATATTGGCTTTATGTTCCTCCTATACTAAACGCCAATTTCATATGTAAGGACCTAATATATATTTTTAAATCGATTATAATTGTTCCATGCATAATGTAAAAATATCACCCTGCGATTTGATTAGTGTGTCTTGAATTTCATGAATATTGTAGTACACCAAAGTAACACGATGCCTTATTTAATAGAAATATGTTCTCAGCGGCTCTACCCAACACCGGTCTAAACTACCAAATATGTACATGTGTATCTACTAATTTAAATAATAGAAGTTTTGATTAAATATATAATACAACAGGCGACGAGGTTTGCCCAAATACTCCAGAAACATCACTAAGGGCCGGTTGTTTCAAGTTGGATTAAAGTAAGCGTTCTTTTAAAGCATAGATTTTTACGTTCTCCACCAATCGGAAGATCCGTTTTCGTAAAAATCTATGCTTTGATCGACCGCTTACTTTGATCGAACTTGAAACAATCGGGTCTCAACCACCCAGGCTTGAGAAAATTACATGCATGTATTGTGACCTTACCGGGAATCAAACCTGAAAATCTTGGTATGAGAAGACAGTATAAAGTTAAATATTATGGCCATGGCCATGCCCACTGGACTACAAGTATCAACTCTTTTGCTAAGGTTTTATTATGTATATAAAGTGATTCTCTATCACACAAAAATTGGCACATTTGCATAATCTATCCCTTCCGCCAGGTACAAACATTTTTAATTTGGTTAAAAAATATTCCCTAAAATCGAAATAATTAAATACGAGTACAATAATCGTATGCAAAACATACAAAACAAAAGAAAATAATACATTTTTATTTTATTAATCAATGTTCACATTGCACCCCGACTGCAACTATCACCATTCCAAAATAAGCCTTCTGAGATATTCTGTATAATGTAGATTCTGAGATAATGCGTCTTAAAGTTTTTTATTCTGTTAATTCAAATAGTATTGGAAGCATTAAAAACTTTAGATACTTTTACATATAAACATGATAAAATATAATTATTTTTTTATATTTATTATTACAAAACAATCAAAGGGATTTTAAAAGGGATATTTTTTGCACACAATTTAAGTAAAATGTTTTAAATGTATCACTTTTCATTCTAAAACAACAATGGAAAGTCACACAAAATTATCTTTGGGACGTGTAGAACTAACGATGTTCAAAAATGTGTCTAACTAAAATATATATTTTTTTTTGAAAATATGATAGATAAGGCCCGAATTCAGAGTCGATCATTAGTGATTTAAAGGTTAAGGTACGCCTTAAAAGCGTAATTATCAATATAAAATAACACTTTTAAGGCCCATATTAACCTTTAAATCATCAGTATTTACTCTGAATTCGGGCCTAAGTCTTGCACGCGATGCGCGATATGGGTATTTGTACATACTTTTTAAATATTTTATATTTAATATTTTTAATAATTACGCCCAGGCCTATCAAATATAATAATGGAATAAAACGTTAGATAATTAGGCCCGAAATCAGAGACCAATATTTAAATGATTTAAAGGTTACGCAAGGTAAGTCGTTTTTTCACGGATGTACACGGTTAGTTAAATAAATAGTTATTAAAACTGCATAACCACACAGAGAGTTTTAAAAACTGCGAAATTTAATGAAAGTTATAAGTAAAGAAAAATGATAGCGAAATAAAAACATGGTGTGCGAAATAAGTTATAATTAAAAATGATCTTGTCCTAATGAACTAAAGTAATAAGTAAATAAAAACATTTAAAAAAGTACGTGAAATAAGTTATACATAAAATACGCTATGATCTTAAAATAAAACAAACTATGATCTCAAAATAAATGTAATACCTCTAAGCTTTTATAAAATAATAGGCGTAATAAGTTACAAATAAAACATGCTATGATCTCAAAATTAAAGTATGAATAAAATGAACAATATGTAAATACATATGAACAAAGAAAGCTCAGAATACATTTCAAATACAAAACAAAAAAAAAGTACCAATTAAAATTCTAAACTATTACTCAATACACAATTACGAATTAGAATTTTTTTCCTGAACAATATTTTGAATATTCCATATTTCTCATTTTTGTCCATCTTTATATGCATGCATATATCATTACTTCCCTTCTATTTCAAAAATAAATAATACCGATAATTTCTATCTAACAACATCTGGTGGATTATTCATTTCAATTCAATTCAAACAAATTTCACAAATCGAGAGACGAGTGTTCACCTAGAATTTCTAGATCCTAGGAAGGCGGACAAGAGGTTTATTTACTTATTTGGATGTATAAACTGTTTAATGAATTTGTATAAAAATATTTTACTTTATATAAAATTTACAAATTCTTCGAATCCCATTGCTCTGGAATTTGGTGGTACTAAAATACTGTTTAAAAAGTAACAACATTTCCTATTATATTTGTTTGCACCGAATTATAAATAAATGACTAATAAAGAAAATAAAATAATCATTACAAATTACACCATCTAAAGGATTAAAACAAAGTTATCATAATAGACCGTGCATTAATTTTGAGGGATTAATAAGAGACAGTGTAACTTGTACTATATCGCATCGGGGCATATTATTACTATATTCATGTCAAAGCACTATCATGTGGCACCTTTGTGGCTTTTAAAACGCACCTTTTTGTAAAATCCTTTCCATTAAATTAAATATTAGTTTAGGACTAAACAATGTTAGTGTAAAGCGCCCTTGAGGTGATTTTTTTACGAAAATGGCGCTATGGAAATTATCGATTATTATTATTTTATTATACACGATTATGGCTATAGACAGGATGCGGTACTCGGTACTGGCCTTCTATGGAAATTTACACGTGAAAAACTAATTAATCACAAGGATGAAAAGCAATGAAAGATTGTCGCGCTATGATTAAATCAAACGACCCACGACGAGAACGTAAAATATTTTCGTAAAAAAATTTTTTTTTACGTAAATGATGACTCGATTTTTTTTCCGAAAATATTATTTAGCTGAAACCACGTGATTTTAAAGTTTATTTCTCAGGCCTCCACTTAAAATTTTAAGCCTTAGTAGAAAATTTTTTTTTACGTAAATGATGACTCGATTTTTTTTCCGAAAATATTATTTAGCTGAAACCACGTGATTTTAAAGTTTATTTCTCAGGCCTCCACTTAAAATTTTAAGCCTTAGTAGTCATTAATGAATTATAACTATGCACACTTCGTCATGTAATATAAACCATCCAATGTTTTTAAAGATATTGATTAGTACTTTTAATTTGTTAAAGTTAAGTAATATCATTTTAATTAAGTCATTTTCTTTCCCATAAAAACATTTTACATGTCGAAAACAAACCACTATCTAATAATGCCATCCCACATTTACTCCAGAGCCTCACATCCCTCTAGGCCGCGTAGTAACAAAATTTTCAAAACAAACGTAGCATGTCAATACATAATCCAAATTATAATAATTTCTTGTCTGTCTGTCCGTCCGTCCGCGTAACTTCTAAAAAAATAACAATTTTTTTAAGCGGTCAACTGCAGCCCACATTATCGAATACCTACCCACTCACACCACAACAAACACAGAGGTATCTATCCGAGCACCAAGCAAGTTCATTAGAACAGTTGGGCAATTGGAGCGACATAACATTTCCAATATGTTTTTGTGCACAATAATTGAACTTTGGGGTGGGAGGAATGGTAATGAACTAATATTGGAGGGTTTCTGTATTTTACTTTTTTTACATTTAAACGTGTTTTCACACATATTTTATATAGGATTTTGATTCTGAGAAAAAAAAAAGAAATCGAAACAGTGAACCACTCCATTTTACAAGTATGTAACATTAACAAAAACACTAAATGCTACATATTTACGTATACATTCACATCTTTTGTTATTCATCTACAGTCATAATTTATTAATTTTAAGTGCGTATTATTGATACGAAGATCATATGTGGGGCATAAATAAGCAAAGGCAGCAATATCCAAAAAATAAAAAAATGTTTAACGGTGCCATTTACTAATTTTAAAAAAGTACTGAATTCTAAATTTTATGTATCTATCCCTTTCAAAATAATGTTTCCTATCAATTTATAGGCTGTGTTTCCTATAAAATGTCGAACTCAGTACATAATAAATTAGTAATCCTCGATAACTAATTTTTTTTGGATATTGCTACTTATACCCCACATGTGTGGGGGTATAAATACAAAAGCAATACCAAAAAAATTAAAAAATGTTTTGACCGTAGTCACCGAGGATTATTAATTTAAAATGTACTTAAATCTAGATTTCATGTATCTACCTCTTTCAAAATCATGTTTCCTATAAATTTATAGGCTATGTTTGATATAATTCGAATTATAGATTAGTACATTAGATTGGTACATCGAATTATAGATTAGTACATTATGAATATTTTTTTGGATATTGCTGCCTTTGCTTTTGTACCCCACATATTATGTTTCTTTCTATTGCTTTCTTTAATCATACGAATTATTTTAATTTTCCGCGTACCTCAGTTTATAATAAACTTATATATATATGAGTGACTGTAATGATAATCCAACGTTTTACAAAAAATAAGTCAGAATATTGAAAAAAAAATGCAAACTTTGATGTCGCATATCTCCTTAACTATTGATATTAGGTCATAATAGCTTGAATATTTTCGACTTATAATCAAGGCAGGAATATAGTCCTGCGAGGTTATTAATGTTTTTCAAATAACCCTGTATATATATTAAGAAATAAATAAATAAAATTAAGAGAAACACACAAATATCAAATAATAAAACTGAAAAATTAAATGCTGGAACCTGGATTCGAACCACGGACCTTTGTCTTACGCGGACAACTATTTGTGATACCAATTTCACTATCCCAGCTATTTAATAAGTCGTCAATATTTGATACTTATATGTTTCTCTTTGAATTATTAATTCACCTATTTATATTATTCCATTTTAATTAATTTTTCAGTTTTATTATTTGATATTTGTGTGTTTCTCTTAATTTCATTTATTTATTTCTTAATAAATATTACGGGACTCGCTTCCATAAATAAATGAAAAAATATAAACAACGTATATCTATATATTAATTATATCTATATATATATATAATATATATATATATATATATATATTATATATATATACTACGAGCAAAAATTATTCTAATCCTCATGCATTATATTATTTCATAGCTATAATAATAGTAAGTTTATATGTATTTATATCAATATATATTACAAGGCAATGTAACAACTAACAAGGAGACAATTTTCGTCGTTTAGGTTAAAATAAAGCCAACACGATCTAGAAATTTAAACATAAAACAGATTAAACGTTTGGATGTAGGTGAGAGGTTAATACAAGTTTATAACAAACCGAATACTACGCTCGCACTTCAACGATGTGATTCGCCGTGCGCTTAACATTACATAATATTTGAGTCGTATATTTCCAGACACCGCTAACTCCAAACCAAAGAAATTTACAGCAGGTCAAGTAATTTATACCTTATTGTGTGAGATGTAGGATTATTACCTACACTGTTAGTTTTTCTAGAAAGTTTGTTAACATTTATAACAAACTTTCTAGAAAAACTAACAGTTTAGGTAAGGACATCTCACACAATAAGATATAAATTACTTGACCTGCTGTAAATTGTTTTGATATGGAGTTCCGGTGTCTGGAAATATACGACTCATTTGTTTGCTTGCTTGTTCGGAACAGTCCACGAGCCTAATGGAGAACACACTGTTTAAAAAATGAAACAACTATGTGTAATAAATGAAGAAAATCTATATTAACTAGTTAACGTACAATCACGGAGTATAAAAGTGCAGCAAAATGCCAAAGCTGACATTATGAATGTGAGCAAACTTATCTATCGATATTTTCTAGAGTTGTCAGTTGACGTCAGTCTAAACTAACTAACTAACTCACCATCACGCCGTTTCCCGCAGGGGAGGCAGAGAGGATTGAACGACACTCTTCTATCCTGGCACACCACATTTTCTTCGGCCACATTCATACATCTTCTCATAGAAGTTCTACGAATGTTACGGCTTTTAACAGGGCCATCCTCAAATACTTGTAGTATGTGACGTCAGTCCATGTACCTAATATATAAAATAAATATATAGGTAAACGAACTGACGTCAATTTACTGTCCACAAATTGGCACCCCGTCTGGTGCCAATTTACCTTATTTAAAAAAATTACTTCGAGCTCGTGAATTTCGATCAAACCACATAGTTTATTGTTTCAGAGGTAAGTTTGTAAAACTCCATAATAAAAACAATTGTTTTTATTTCCATATGTGAAACCACATACTCTTAAAAAGTATAATAACGTCTTGGCCTATAACGTTTGCATGCACTTTATTATACAAGAGACTCGTTAAAATGGCTTATTTACTAGGGGATTTAATTGTAAGAATAAATACTCCAACTGTAGTATAAACGCGTCTTAGACAAATGCGAAGGGAGACATTCTTCCGCTATGACCCTTCCCCTCTCCTAAAGAACAGGTTAAGTTCATCCCTGTAAATTTGTATAATCTGTGATCCAGACACTAATATCTCGCATAGAACAGTAATAAAGGCGAGAAATAGGATCAAAGGGTAAATCCCTTGTTAGGTTAGGTTAGGTCCATAGGCCATGCTCCCAACTCGTATGGTATCACGTCATGCCAGGAAAAGATATGAGCGTGGTGAACTGGACTCACTTTGGTGTTTGTCTGCCAGCTGTATAAGCGGACTGGGCAAGTCCCTCCGCCTATAGAAGCACATGACTTTGGCCTCCACGTTGCCCGACGCCGTCTTGTTCAGTTCCTCTATCCGACGGATCTGATATGGCAGCGTCGACGACGTTTCGAAATAAACACAGTCTGAAACAAGCAAGAAATATACAGTCAGTAAAAAATATGTCCTCAACCTTCACAAACAATAAAAATGACTGATTTTTATCGGATCGACGCCGTGTGCAATAATTTATTGAGGAAATCATGACGGGCCAAATTTCAATGATCTTCTTTACAAGTACAACCAACACAAGCGGATAACGGAATTCCTAATAAGAAATCTAACATTAGCAGGACGATAGTAACAAACAAAAATCTTCCGGGATCCAAACTCATTAAACATATCTAGTCATGAAAGCAATTTTTCTCCAGTCGGCCGTAAACGTGCGCGTCTATTATCAGGTAGCGATGAACAGTTACTGAATATGCTTATCATTTTTTAATTGAAATTTGGGTTTTTCATGGTTGTAAATTGAAATTTGCCTGTGTTACAGTAGTCGGCAAACATCTTGAAATTTTTCGGCGTAGTGGGGGGGAAGTTTGCGCATGTACCATTCCACCAACGAGACCCAAAATTTGTCTTCTGCGCATTCCCCCACCACGCCAAAAAAATTCAAGAAGTTTGCCGGCAACTGTACCAATCAAACTTTTATTTATTTATTTGTTGAAATAAACGGACATAATTCAATAAAATATAATACATAACATGAACAACATAAAATAGAACAGAATAAAGGTTATAGCAATTTAAAACAAAAGCAAGGACAAATGAAAAGTACTAATAAGATGGAGACAAAATCAGGACTATCTATTTTAGAGATTGTTTGAATCTGGACAGACATACTCCGAAGAAGTCCAGATCCTGTCTTAAATTTATAAGACGATATAACCGTGACATAGGAGCATGGAATCCATAATTAGTTCTATGATGGCTAAGGAGCACTACTTCATTATTTCCGATATTGAATTTTAATTGGTCCAGTAACCGCCCACCAATCGTTAAATGGTCCAGTAACAGTAAAAAAGAAGGCACATTACTGTGGCCGTTTAATATTTTGAATATGGTGATTAAGTCAGTGTATTCTCTACGATTTTGGAGATTACAAATTTTTAACATTGACTCAATTTCACTGTTGGAGTAGTCTCATTTATCCAAGCCCATCATACATGCAACATTTTCTAAGAAACGATATTGCACGGATTCGATGTGACTTATTTGGTTTATATAAAAGCAGACCAAATCACAGTGGCATATTCTACGATAGGATGAACAAGTGAACAGTAAACAGTTTTGGTGTAAATATTGGTGAAATCAGAAGTTCTGTTGACAAAGCCTAAGAGTTTTAAGGATTTATTTACCACATAATCTATTTGTTCGTTAAATATAGTCCAGAATAACTCAGAGGTCCTTTATAGAATTAATAAAATTTTATCTTAATTAAAATATGTAACTAATAAATTTTGAATTTTTTTTAATTAGGTTCTACACGGTTTTTGGTGGAACGTATCGTTGGGTGTACCATCAGTTCAGCTTAGTCAAGCGTCAGTTCCATTTCGTAACCACGCGACTGCGCTGCAGTTGTCAAATATGTTGCGTGTCAAAACTGCGTGATTTTAATATCTGGAGAACGATTAAAGTGAAACACTGGATAGTAAGTAACATGGGATGCGATTGTTTTGTAAGGCGACTAAAAAGATTTAATAATTTTTGATATGATAAACACCTTTGCTTTTATAACATAGACTAACTGCTGTATAGCTGTAACCCGCCAAAAATGACGGTACTTTTACATGTGTTTTGCGCAGGGTACCTAAGATTTACTCTGCTAAAATTGGTTTAAATCCATCAAATAGCATAGGATTGGTATGGAGAACAGACTTTTATTTTATACATTATCATCTTCATCTCCTTGACCTAGTAGGGTCGGAGGCCTGAAGACTTGCAAAGGTTCTTTCTCATTTCCTTGCCTTGTGGTGTGTTAACCAGTAAAGACCCATCCCGTTCACGTACACTTTTTTTTTTGCTGCTTCTCAGTTTAATCTGGGGCGACCTACCGGTCAACTTCGTTCCGGGGTTGCCAAAAGAATACTTCTTGATACTTGTTTCTCTGGCATTCGAAGCACATGTCCAAGCCACCTCATTCTCTACATATAAGAGTAGGGGCCCCATGCCGAGTGTGTGCCTTATGTCGGGACTTCTCACGTTATCCATCAGTGTGACTCCCGCTAACCCCTTTAGAAAATTCATCTCGGCAGCCTGGGTCATATAATGTTTAGTTATCTGTATACTAATTCACACCTCCAAACATTTTTGATCTGTACAATTTCACAAAAAAACACTATTGCTTGTATTAAAATATACAGTAATCACCATCCAAGTAACATTGCAAGAATACGGAATTCATTTCTCCACCATCCTTCGCATTTAAATATTTATATTTAAAAAAAACTTTAACGATGAAACAATAACGAAACAAACGTTTCAATAACGAAATCACATCAACGAGACTGCTCATCAAATGTCATAAATTGCACGGAATTGTACTTGCACATAGACAAAAATGTTGAATCGCGTTGAACTTTACTTATCGGATAAAACAAACGGGAGGAGCGTCGCGCGTACTTGGCACAATTTGGTACATTTTAGCGTTTCAATGGTTTTGATTACTTTCTCGCTGGCGTTCAATATTATATATCTACTTTTAGGCATTAGAGATATTGGTTTCCATGGCAAATTTCGTAACATTCGGCCGTGTACTGAAAATAACATTATTGTTATTTGGTAATTGCTATCCCAACACTCGAAAATAGACAAGACATAGATTTACGACAGTCCGCCATATTCGATGCTTACTATCCCAATTAGTGATGCAACGAATACGAATATTCGTATTCGCCGAATAGTAGATTTAATATTCGTTGCATCACTAATCCCAACAATCAAAAATACAAGACGTATTCATTTAAGCGGGTGTAATAACTTATTGTCCTCGAATCTAAACGTTCGCATATTCACTCAACAACTTATCTCTAAAAAGAAATGGCATTGGTCAAAAGTTTAGTGAAGTCCTTATTCATTCATATATGAATGAGTAGTAAAGACAGTAGTTAAAAAATGTTTTGATAATAATATAATATTACGCAAATTAATGAATGATATCGAGAGAAATAAAAACCGGAATAAAAAAACACTTTATCACAATATAGTCACCTGCTAGTGCTGAGGTATGATAATATCTAGTGTTTTGCCACTTCGGGCTGGAGTACGGTCCGAATTATAAGAATTTTCTCCAATACGACTTAATCCGTTTTGCTTGTGGTCAAGTTCAGAAAACGATATTATATTTGGTAATTAGGAAGGTTAATACTTAGTAATAAATAATAGTTCGATAATTTATATAGCGCCGTTTTCGTGATCACTCACCTCAAGGGCGCTTCACACATTGATTTTTTTTACAAAACAATTTACCGCCTAAAAAAAAAGTATATTTACTCTTATACTAGATGGCGTGCAAAAATGGAAATGACGGATAAAACTGTAGTTGAAAGTTCCAGGAAGAGTTAGGTATTTTAAGCGGAGGGCATACTAGGAGTGGAAAATATTAGATAGTATTGTAACGGTCTGATTCTATGATATTCTTTTAATATGATTCTCTACATCGATATTAAAATTGGTAAAATAAAACAATGCTAATGAGTCGCATTCATGTTTGGTTTAGAAATATTACTATATTTACGCACAATAAACTTGATTACGTTAAAAAAAAATATGAACTAATTTCTCATACGTGATGTAATGTCGAGTTCAGTGCAGTGAATAACAATGGATGATTTTATTTATTTATTTATGGGAAACTAACAGTACATATAAAGAGATTATACATGATTATTGAACAGTATAGAGACCATCTTACAAGTTTCCACAGAATTAACCTGTTGTGTTTTAACATAAAGCAACAATAACTTGAGTTATAGAATAAAAAACAAAAAAAGTGAAAGTTTTAAGTTATGGACAAACTATGGGAGTCAAAGAATTAGAGGTAAAAGGAAAATAAGGAATGGATAGGAAAGGACAAATCTACTTAGTAAAAAGGACAAGAGATAAGAATAAAAAGAAGTGCAAAAGATATATGTATAGCATAAAGATATCTGATCAATACATCTGCATATATATATATATATATACATACACACATACATATATATATATACGAGGTCTGGGCAAAAAAAAAAAAAAAAGTTAATTAAAGAAAGATACAAGATAAAAAATTACATATACGAAGTCAGTTCAAAAGAAAGAAGATGGATTTAAGAAGAGG
>JADDOH010009597.1:0-27122 GCA_016648135.1 Agrypnia vestita | reverse complement strand
GTCGTCGACGTATTTACCGTCGTCGAAACGAGACCGTCCACGTCCATCCATCGACGAGACGATCAACTAGTTGAATTTGTCAACTAGTTGACGCGTCAACTTCATTACGCGGACGTCGCAGACGTTTATCTAAACATCGGGACGATAGTCAACTGTCTACGGTTTGACGCGACGCTGCTCGACGGCACAACCGTTGGTTATTTTTATTACGTTAATTTTTAAAATTTAAAGAAGTTCGAAGGAATATAGTTTAGGGGAAAGTAAAACCGCTACTTGTGCTTATATGTAAAAAGAAATATTTTATTATTTATTTGTTTATAGGCTTTTACATATTGTTTTATATACTTCTTTCTATATATAATAAAGAAAGAAGTAGGTATACACAACAATATCAGGTGTAAGCAGTAAAATATAAATATAAACTACATATATAAGCAGTGAAAGTATCGGGTATAAGCATTAAAATATGAGTATAAAAATTAAAAATATAAAGTACAAAGCAATGTGTGTATAAAAAAATATATTAGATACATATTATTACATGTGTACAGGGTTATTTGGAAAACAATAATAACCTAGCAGGACTATATTCCTGCCTTGATTATGAGTATTATTTTTTTGTAAAACGTTGGACTATCACTACACTAACTCAAATCGATTACGAAAAATTCATTCGTTTCAATACAAGTTAAATAAAATAATAAAAACCTTTACATTTATTTATTATCTATAAATTTATAAATAAATACATAATTTAAAAATACTTTACATTTGAGATGTTATCTAGAAATTTATTGAAGAATACATCTTTCAAAGTCAGACTTTCACTTTGTGGTGACATTATTAATAAATAAATATATCTGTATTATTTGTCAACTTTAGTTTAAGGCTCAATTTGAGAAAAGGAACATTGTTCCCGAAACATGTAAAAAAACCAATAAAAAGTGGTGTAAACAAAATTATAATAGACTTATTTTTTTATCTATAAAATTGAAAATAGGGAATTTATAATAAAAATTATTTAAACCTAAATTCAAGATTATATTACATATACAATAATTAATGTTGGACTCCTGAATAAGGACCATAGTTAGGTATAGAAAATTTTATTCCCTACAAGTTTGTTTATCATTTATATGCTAAAGTTGAAAAGTAAGGAAATAACACAATAATTAAATTTTAGCATCCCTTTTCAGGTAAATATATAAGAAGTCGAGATCGATCGAATAAAATATTGATTTTAGAAAAATATCTAGCCGGCCTATTAATTAATAATAGTTCAATAAAAAATAAAATAATTAAACAGAATTGTTTTATTTTATACGGCGTAAAATTGGGAATTCACCGAATCGTCGCACGTGACATCACAAAAAATCAAGTAAAAAATAATAGATAATAGCTTATTTAAGCCTATCTCGCGCTACGCATGTATTCAAATTTCAAACCTCTAGTCATAGTTTGTGTACACAGATCTGCACTCTATGGTAGTGTACTTTAGAGTTGAAATGAAATTACCCGTCGACCGTCTATGACGTCTATGGCATCTACAAGTCGACAGCGAGAGATGAGAGAGAAATAAAAGGAGACATTTTGTCTTGCTCTCGCTCGTTGCTTTGCATTGCGTTAATCTCGAATCGTCCACCGACCACGGCGTCCGCTGTCCACCGTCTACGAATTCAACTAGTCCATGCGATAAACGTAAACGGTCGACGCGTCGATGCAACGTCAACGGTTGATTTCAACTAGTCCGTCCATTCAACGCCCATCCCTAGTTAAAATATCATTTTTCTTTCAAATCAGTCGTTGGTTGGACACCAACTACGCCAGTCGTCAGGTTACGCTCCCGCTAGTTTATACGAATACATATATCTTAAAATGCTGCGTAAACTTTGCCTGAGTGTTAATAAAGGGAAGATATCCGTATAAAGAATGCATTTTAGAAATCCCATATCGCGGGGACAACGGTAAATGCAGAAAATAACTTTTAAATGAATTAAAAATACTTGAATTTGAATGTCGCCATTTTTATTTTTTACAACTGTCAAATTTTGTTTGTTTTTGCGGGCTGATTCTAATGTTTTTTTTCCATAATTCTTATCTGTTTTCTTGAAACAATATGATATATAGACTTTGTTCTGTATATACACTGAATTTTTGTCCTTTCTTTTACCTGCAAACAATATTTTTAATGAAATAAGATAGGTACTCAGTATATTTCTTTAATCAACGGTAATTGTCATTTTTTCACGAAATAGTGATGTGAAATCTTTTGAATCGGCATTTTCTTGTGTTTTTATTTTAACTGAAAATTTTTCAGTAAAACGATAAAATATTGTTTTGAGTTTGTTTATTTTGAAAAATATTTTCAATTAAGAGGTCCTAGTACACGATTTTCGTATTTGCTGTCGGGCGCAGAGTTGCCAACGTAGGCGATTTTTCGCCATTTAGGCTACTCAGAACGAGAATCGGCGACGAAAAAATCTAAAAGGCGACGGCGAAAGTTTTGTTGATGCCTTATTATTGCTAGCAGAAGACGAATCGGAGTAATCTTATTCTTTATTTGAACGTTATATTCTTTCTTTGTAATAATCTTAATCTTTGTTTATTTATTTTTCAAATTTGTTTTTAAAATGCTACCTATCTACTTACTTTACTTTCTTTTAACGAACATTACGGTTTTTTATATTAGGCTTAGGCCTATTTATCAATACATTATAAATATGTTATAAATAAATTGATAAAAATTACATTTTATTTTATTCATATTGATATTTTGGCGTTTGGCTACTTTAGACTACTTTATGTATAGGAAACGGCGATATTAGGCCAAGCGCTGTTGGCAACTGGTCGGGCGACTTTTAACATATACAATTGGTGTAATAGATCTGAGGAACGTATGTCGCGACGCCAGAAAGAGACTGCATGACAGAGAGAGAGAAGGTATAAAAGGCGCGTGAATGTCGAGTCGCTCTCTCTTTTTACTACCATTGTTATTCAGACCGCATCTTACTGTACACCGTTTGTCTAAACTGTTATTGTCACCCAATAAACACTTACGAGAAGCAAGTCTTTACTTGGAATTTCCTCATTCCCAAGAATAATATAACAATTATTAAATCATTTTGCAAAACCCGATTATTAATTTATCCTCCGGCTGTTAATGAACCGTTTATATGCTCCATTTTTGTCGTCCGTTGTTATACATTTTTATTTCTTGTGGTCAATTGTCGATATTTTTTATGAATCGTTTTACCCCAGTTCATATAATCGGATCTTACGAATCCTTTTTTTCCTTTTATAACATCTTTATATGTTGTATTATGTTAAATACCCTGTTTTAATGAATCTTTTTGTTTTCGTTTATATGTTCCGTTAATCGTTTTTTATTATACTTTTTAAATAATCGTGAGCCATGCACTGATTGCGTGTCACACTCTCATTATATAAAGTTGTCATTCCAGCAAGTTACGGATAGACAACCAAATTATTATATTTAGATATTTGAGGTTACATTTCTGTAAGTATGAGTTTTCATTATTTTCATAAATTTCAATAAAGTAATAGACAATGATCAGTGTAGATTTATACAACCCAATACTTTGAGCATCATTAATATATAATTTGTCTTTATTTTAGTTTTTAAATATTACTTCTACCGCATACATGCATGAATGTTTTTTATAATCGTTTATTATGGTCAGTTGTTGATCTTTTCAAATAATCGTTTTTCTCCAGTTTTCATAATCAGATTTTATGATTTATATATTTTGTTATTATGTTTATTAATCATAAGGTTTTACGTTTATATGTGCCATTTTTGATTGTTATTTAAGTGACTTATGTAGAATATTAAAAATAAATTCGCTTCAATACAAGCAAAAAAAATGTTTAATCATTTTGCACTATCACCCTTCAGAAATTTGTAATACTTTTTATGAAGTTAATCTGTGCTATTCTGAAAATAGCAGTATCGGGATTCAGATTTTTATCCCAATCTTGACAGGTATGTATAACATTATATTGACACTAATTTCGATGTATTAAGTTTGTCATGTTTGAAATAATTAATGAATTCAATCAATCAGAAATCCCTAAAACGTAAAAAAATGTTAATGTATTCACAATTACGAATAATGATCTTTTTAATTGATTGAATTCATTAATTTCAATCCTGTCAAACATAAAACGTCAAAAAAACGGCATCACAATGTAATACAATAACTGTCAAGATACAGAAATAGCAATGTTGCTTAGTTCAGAATACGGATGATTATCATTTTATTTGACTTTTATTATTGCGAATTAATTTTAGATATTCGATATAAGTTACTTTCATGAAAGTCTTACGTTTTGAAAAGATAATTCAGAATTTTTTTATTTCTATATTTTCTTTATACTTAACCATATTTTTACGGGTGTACGACTGTATAATTAATAACAACTCTTGCGTGACCGCGCAACATGAGTTGAGCGCTGATTGCTAGTCACATTCTAAATATCTAAAGTCGTCTTTCCAGTAAGTTACGGACAGACAGCGAAATTATTATTATTATTATTATTTTGTCTTTATTCTACTTTTTAAGTATAATTTCTAACGCGCCTACATTTTTAAATGGTTTTTATTTGAATTATTTAACATTGATATTAAACAAAATGTTATAAAACAACAGAAAATATAGTGAAAATTCACACACGTCATACAATTTTTCAACGCTAAAGAAAAAATAATGACATAATGTTACATGTAATGGAAATCTTAAAAAAATGTTTTTCTTAAAAATCAGAAAAATAGCATGAAAAAGCAAATTTTGAGCGAAATTTCAGACAGAAACAATATCTATTGTATTACGGCCGGCTTTGTCACATCTCTAATATAAGGATCGAATAATTATTGTACAGAAAAATTTGGCCAAACTTGCAAAACTTACGTTCATGTAGAAAGTATTACGTATGTAGCACTACGCAGTTAAAAGGTCAGGCGTTAAAGTTTGCACATTTCTATTTCGTTTTATAGTATTGTATATTTCTCGATATCTTTTTTTGTGCTTAAATAATACATGTTCGAGCGAAACTAGCGCCATTTTTAGCGGGAAGTGATTAAACTAATGCCAACATTGAAGGTATAACGGCCTCTTAATTGCTTTGTCGTTCATAGAAGATATTATGCACATGCCTATAAGTATAATGCGGGGTTGGCACACAATAGCTTCATTGTGTTCGATGAAAGGGCCTAAACAAATATGTATGTCTACCCTTATCGGCAACCTGACATTAATACCGCGTTATCATTTGACAAATTACCCGCAACCCAAAGTCCTAAGAAATTGTTTCACGGCGACTCTAATTTTAACCAAATACTTGAGGACAATGTCCAGAAATAAATATTTTGACAGATTCTTCGTGTGCTCGCTTCAATCAGTCAGTACCCATTTTTTTTAATCATATAACTAGCAATTAAGCTGTCATTGGCTGTTGGCCCCGTGCCACCCGCTGCGCAGCCGTAGATGGAAATTGGAAATTGCGCATTGAGGGTTTTAGAGCCTTCTGATATTTTGGTCAAAATTGACTTTAAAGTATTAGCATTCTGACATGACCTATTTTCCCTTTTAAAGTTGTGTTACCAACGATTATAACAAGGAAACAAAGAAAATCTTTCAGCAGCATATTTTTTATTTGAAAACTGGTGATGATATTTTAAACGATTACACAATAACCGTTACTTTAGTCGGACAACCAGCGATACCCTTCGGTAAAATCATATATAAATCTCAAATAGCAGTAACATGAGTTACCGATTAACCGATTAAAATAACTGTTTGACCATCACTATTGAATACAAATGAAATTCATAATCAGTTCAATTTATTGCTCTAAAACTTTTATTATTACTAATACTATTTTTGTAAAAAATTATCTTAGGTTATCAATATACCTATACGCACTTACACGAGTATGCATATTGTAACGATATTGGCCTATTCAAATAGACATTGCTGAAAAATTATACGAAAATATCTATCTGCTAAAGTTTATAATAAAGAGAAGCTTCACAAACCGTTAAATACTCTATAATTAAATATTTGCCGGATAAGTAGGTGCGGACGAGCTTTATTATTTCTGCACGCGGGCGTGTAAAGCAGGCTTTATGTTCTTTTAGTTTGGCGAAGCGAGCCTATCAAAAGCGGTTGTCCGCGTAACGAATCTGGCCAATGAAACGCGTCCTTAGAGTTAGACTTTGACTTTTACACGCGAGTTGGAATCAAAGATGGCGCGAGATAGGGACTATTTTTAGGCGTTACAAATTAGAAAGCGGCACTTGAGTTTTCAGCTTGAAGGTCGGCGGAGGCTTTGTCGAGGAGAGTCCGAAGTAAGGAAGATAATTTGGCTGGATCGAGGAAAAAGCCAGAGGTTGATAATAATTCAAAGAGAATTGGAACAGTGAACAGATAAGCATTTCCAATGTTATTTATTCCTATTGCCTTTTGTGTGTATCATATTTGGAACCTTATATTACTAAGCGCTCATCAGATTTAATAATTCATAGTTTTGCGTGATAATCCAGCGGGCGTTCTTTCCTAATACTTGTGTAACTTTCAATTATGCAAAAGAATGCTTTGTTATCTATACTGGCGATTGAATACACGGATTTCTATATGATTTGTGTAGATCGTGCGAGGAGTTTCTTACTAACAATATATTTTAAAAATGAATCTGGATTTTATAATTATTTTATTAAAACACGGATGTGAGATTATTGGACAAGGTACATGTTTGTATTGCATATCATTGTGCAATCGTATTAAACACGATTTGTTCCTATCAAGTTCTTATAAAGACGTGTTTCGAATTGTATATATTCCTTAATTGCGATAGTTATTCATATGACATTGTTTATTCATTCAATATTAGATATTTGAAATGTTTTTTTTACAACATATTCCATTATTGTGGGTCGTTTGCGGTTAGATCAGATCAACCTTCGGTCTTCCGTAATCGCGATAGTTATTCATATGACATAGTTTTTATTCATTCAATATTAGATATTTGAAATGTTTTCTAGAACACTTTTCACTATTGTGGGCAGTTCGCGGTGTGTTCAGGGGTGGTTAACCTTCGGCCTTCCGTAATCGCGATAGTTATTCATATGACATTGTTTTTATTCATTCAATATTAGATATTTGAAATGTTTTCTAGAACATTATTCACTATTGTGGGCAGTTCGCGGTGTGTTCAGGGGTGGTTAACCTTCGGCCATCCGTAATCGCGATAGTTATTCATATGACATTGTTTTTATTCATTCAATATTAGATATTTGAAATGTTTCTACAACATTTTCCATTATTGTGGGCAGTTCGCGGTTTGTTCAGGGGTAGTTAACCTTCGGTCTTCCGTGATCACGTTATTTACTTATATGACAGATTGTTTTGTTTTGTTCGTTTGATATAAGTAATATCATATTTTTATGAGTTACCGTAATTATCTATCTATATGATTTTATTATTGAGAGTGATGCAACGAATACTACCTTCACGAATACGAATATCAGGCTTACTATTCGGTGAATACGAACGCGAATATTTCCACCAAGGTGGGGGGGGAACTTGAACATACTTGTAAATATAATAACCTTGATGCAACGAATACTACCTTCATGAATACGAATATCAGGCCTACTATTCGGTGAATACGAATGCGAATATTTCCACCAAGGTGGGGGAGAACGCAAGCATACTTGTAATTGTATTGTTTATGTCTGCTTGTGATATCACTGTACGGCGTAGATGAACTAGTTTGAAAGGGCTTATGTTCTGTATGTGCTCGGCGTAGAGGGAATAGTTTTCTTGTTTCTAGGATTTAATACAGTTTTACAGGTGCTGATATTGAAATATATATATATATATATATACAAGGAAAACACTATTTTGGGAACCATTAACTGGATGGCAGATATTGAAGCACACATACACACAAGGAGGACGTTATGTTAAATACATGACTGGAAGGTTGTTATTGGAAAACACAGGCGCTACTATAGGATATGGACAGTTTACAGAGAACTTCAACTTCTGTTCGGACCTTTTACTATTACTATTCTTTCGCCTTTTTGCTTAACCGTGGATGAACTAGATTGAAGGGGTTTATGTTCTGTATGTGCTCGGCGTAGAGGGAATAGTTTTCTTGTTTCTAGGATCTAATACAGTTTTACAGGTGCTGATATTGAAATATATATATATATATACAAGGAAAACACTATTTTGGGAACCATTAACTGGATGGCAGATATTGAAGCACACATACACACAAGGAGGACGTTATGTTAAATACATGACTGGAAGGTTGTTATTGGAAAACACAGGCGCTACTATAGGATATGGACAGTTTACAGAGAACCTCAACTTCTGTTGGGACCTTTTACTATTACTATTCTTTCGCCTTTTTTCTTAACCGTGGATGAACTAGATTGAGGGGGTTTATGTTCTGCATGTGCTCGGCGTAGAGGGAATAGTTTTCTTGTTTCTAGGATCTAATACAGTTTTACAGGCGCTGATATTAAAATATATATACAAGGGAAATAAGGGCTACACAGGCGCTGGTAATTGCCCAATTTTGGAGAGGACCCGTTATATTACTTCGGATCAGGATGCCATCTCAGAAGCAGACCAACTACAGAAATAAGATAAGAACCTTTAATATTATTTATTCCTGATGTTTTCTTATGTGTAACAAATGGAATGTTCGTGCTATATAATTTGTCATTGTCACATGGTCACTATTCATTTCATTACGTGGGTTCAGAGTTCGACGGTAACGGACGCGGAAACAAATTAGTACTGATGTCGGGACGTAACGTCGGGATTATATCTTAATTATCTTTAGGATAGAAGCGAGGTCATCATACGTGCATTCTGCATTTCAAACGTTTTACTAACATATATAAATACATATTATTGCGTTTTACAAATTGAATAGGTTCGCGGAAAATAGGTATTTCGCCCGGTTGTGCAATATTAACTTCCAACGTAGCATAATGAGATCTTATTACCGGCGCTAGACTCTTAAGGTTAGGCACGCGGGGATTATAAATGGGATAAGGAACGAGAACCGAATGGGGAAGTTCGTCTCTTCATGGTCGGGAGGCGAGGAGTCGTACGTCTTTCACGCCCCGTGATCTTGGGAGGCTGAATTTCGATTGTGGAAAAAGATGAAGTTGGATCTACTCACGTGGCAAGACAGGGTCGAATGTCGGAGCGCGCGTTCTCGGCTATGGAGTCTGATTAGATTGGAGAGACACCTTAGGTCAGGGACTAGGTAGGGCCATCTTAACTGTATCTACCCGGTTGTGACTGGGTTTTAAAGCCAAGAATTACAGGATGGTCTGAAGGTCTTGATGCGGTTACCCCTCTAACATCTAAGGGGAAGAACCTCTCACGTCTTTTCAGTCCCCTTGGTGCGACGAGCTCGGGCTCTGGTTATGAATGTATGTGAATGTAATAACTCCGTACTCAAGGACGAGATAGGACGTTCCTCATGAACGAGAAATTATAAGATGCAGGTAGCAGTTCGACAATCAATACTTATGCTCGGGACCGCTTTAATGAACGAGATCTGTCAGCAGTTTAACAATCAACTTTATGATCGGGACCGCATTCAGGAGCGCGATGGCATTACTAACACCATCATACTCATCATTCACCACCTTTTCTAACTTGCTGTATACAGAGACCTTCGGGGTTCTCCCTTCCCGGCCAGCGAGAAACATATCAGGAACTTCACAATCAACTGTAATAATCATGCTGTTTTACCATCATTTAATATCTCTAGTCAATAAGACTACACCGTGGGATCAATCACATCAACTATATTTGGCGATGCTAACATGGCTCTGACTGACGCGCTCAAGGGAGAGTCTTTTCCAGTCACCCAGTTAGTTCATTCAGCCCTTTAATCAGCAGTAAACATCATAATAATCCGGCTCATGTAGCCGCAACGTGGGATCCTCATCATAATACACCAGTCAATTTGACTGCCCCGCGGGATAATATACAAACCTTAATATCAGACGCGGGATTTCTTCCTGATATGTTTGTCGCCGGGAAGCGAGGACTTCGGGGGATTCCAGCAGGAGCAATAGAGTCTCGGCTTGATCTTGGTCTGCAGCTTAGTGTGGGAGGTTATGTCTAAACAGGAGTTAACCACCGGATGCGGCGATGCTCTGGGGCCGCATCCCCCTCCCCCCTACAGGGGGGGGGGGGCATCTAGAATCCACGTTTGAACAGAAGTGGTTAGACACTTCTTAAATTTCACTTACAAATCTGTATCTTCCATTCCCTTAGAATCTCGGGCTGCGATAATGTCAGACAAAGCTTGCCCTGAGCCTCTGTTGCGCCTAGTTGTTGTGAATATATATATGTTTGTCTTCCCCTACTATGTACTATGAACAGATTGAGCAGATTGGACAACGTGAGACGCGCTATCGGTAGGTTTCTTACTTGTGTTTTGAATATAACGTATGCTATTATATCTTGTAAATCTGTCATAAATGGGTGCCGCATGTGGTTGTGCTGACACTGTTCTAAGCTGCTATTATGAGATGTTGATAATCAATGCGGGCGGAATCTTTAGCGTATGCCGTTAACTTGGCAACGATTGTATTGTTTTATATTACAGTATTTTAACCCCGATGGTATTATAGTTATGGCGGTTCAATGTAAGGGAGTTTTGCTACTAGCGTTTATTCCTAGGCTACGCCGCATATAATTGGCTTTTAGGCCAACTCCGGACGTGGACGATATCGGCTATCTCTCATATAGGCGAAACTGTAGAGTTCTAGAGCGGTTTCTAGAAGGACGAGTACGGATTAGTTACGTGCGTTTGTTATTTCCATAGTTAGGTAAGAATTCGATCTATATTAGTCTAGTCGCGTTAATAAGAATACGAATCTCACCACATATCAAAAGAATTTTGGATAGCTAGGACACAACGGAGGAGGAATTTTCCTAACCACTAGATAGATCACGACTGGCCAATTTTGAAAATATAAATTCTTAACAAAAAAAAAAAAAAATATTAGCTTTCATGTAAATATACTTCCGAAGTTCTAAGTTCGACTTAAGTTTTATCTAGAAGCTTAAAGCATAAAGTGTGTGCTTAAAAGTCACAAAAGTCGTAATAAAGCTTAATTCGGTAGCTTAAAGTCTCAAGCTTTGGGCTTTTCGTAAAACTTATATTATTAAACTATATAGTTAGGTATTTAGCTTAAGTGTACAGGTGGATACGTTACAAACTCTCTCCCAAAGTACCTCATTTATTCAACAATTATAGATTACACAGTTACAAAATACAATTACAGATAACAATCACAGTTTTATAAAGATCCAGGAAAAATTAACAATGCCAGAATAAGAGTTCATCACTACCAATGACTGTGAAGTTTAGGGTAGAGAAAACGGGGTAGGGAAATGAGGTCAGTGAGGATAAAAGACAACTCTCTTCTTCTCTCCTAGGCCATCCCTCGGTGCAAGGATGACCTCTGCTATGTTATTAATTATGTTTCTGAGCGTGGCTGAGGAGCCCTATTCTGGAACCGCACATGCATCCACAAGTTGTGCACACGCATTAGGCGAATATTGGGGTTCTGAGATATAGGCAGTACAATGAAAATTAACAAGAATGAACCTGGTACAAGTTTTGTAAATTCCGACTCTTTGTTTTTTCCTCCGTTTTATGTCGTTTAAATAGCCGGATATCACTACTGCCTTATTATCTTGTTATCCTAAGTAATAGCTCAAAAAGAGTTCTATATTCGTGACGTCACATTGGCACAGAAATCGATTCTACAGAATATTGTTTCTATTTTCTTATGTGGCAACGTTGATAGGTATGTTATTCGAAAATTATCCTACCCTCAACCAGTTCCATTTTACCTATTATTTCGAAAGTCTCGTTGTTAAAATCGCCAATTTTCGCCTTGTTTTAAGTGTGCATTTATAAACATTTTATAATCTCGTCACCGCCGGACCTCGGGAGTAACGAACGTTGGTGGCCAGCCGAGTAAAACAGTTGTTTGGTAAAGTGACATCGCTACGAAGGACGACAAGAGACAAAAAAATGGTGAGTTGAAACGTCCTATCCTTCTTGATCCAAATACAGTCCACTTTTTCCATTAATCCCAAGTGTTTTCCCCACGTACGCGGCGATCTCGCGTCGCGTACAAAGAGTGTGAGGAAATTGGCATGTCGTGATCGAATTTAGCTTTCATTTTTGGTACAGTATATTGCACAATGTTGTTGTTCGTACCGTGATGTGTCATGAACATTATACATCAATCATCGTTGAACTCACTGCGTTAGTTTGCAGAATCCGTCACATTTAAGGAGAATTTATTATGAATAGTAATATAATTTAGTGAGTCCATATCTCTCTCCGCTTTCTGTCATCAATATATTACAGCTGCAGTGCTTTGAGTTTATTTCGCGCATTCTGGACTCCGCGTGAAAACAAAACGTCATGAAATTTATGTGCATCGTAAAAGTGAGCTGGACCAAACGCCATCCCGTTTGAAAAGTCATAATCCCGTAAACAATAAAATTTTTCGAATCTATCTAGAACAGTCGTAAAATGAAAGTCAGTTACTCTGTGTAATAATGCGGTGACCTACATGTAAAACGGTTTTAAAGGTTTATATTCATATACAGAATTCAGTGGTATGACTTCTCCTGCTTTGACATTCATGACACACCAATTTTTTAGTTATACATTTTAAATGACTGTGGTCTGTGCACTTTGTTGTAGAAGAAGTGAACACTCCACAACGGAGTGCGTATAATTTACGACCTCGGAAGAAATAATCAGTTCGGCCTACACCTCCGCCGTGATAAGACCCTCTCCTGATGAAGCCGAATAAGACTTCAGCGAAACGTCGAAATTTGCTTCCCTGTAAAATATATGGTGCGTTTAAAATATCCGTTTTATTGAACACTTAAGGGGGGGTAAGGTTTTTAACTTTTTTTTTGCATATTATTTTTAATTTTTTAAATGAATGTACAACATCGCAAGAATATTGTGTCAAAATTTCAAGTCAATCTGAGCAAAATTGACGAAATTATGAACATTTGAGCGATACTCAGACTGATTTTCTATACCTGCTCGGGAAGCTAAGAAACGCGCTCACCTGAGGACTACCGGACGTGCTATTGTATTGAAAGAGTTTTGCGTACACAAGGACAAAAAGATGCTGATGATGAAAGCTCTTTGCTGTGTGAACATGGCATCGACGATTATGTGCAAGTATAATATAAGTGTTGAGTTTTATTTTGAATTTTACAGTGTGCAAAACTTTAAAGCGTTTTCCCCACATCTCACGTTTTCAAAGTCGGTGTCCATCATAACTTCAAAACTACTACACCGATCCTTTTGAAATTTTGAACACTATTTCTGTACATAATTTACGAGGTAACGCTGGAGACTTTTTTTCAAATTTGTTATTAATTTTTATTTTGTAATAACAAATTAGTCGATATTTTTCGCCAAAAATCGCGTTTTTCCCTTCAAAGTGTTCCAAAAAATTTTAAAATTTAAATTTCAAAAAACCCTCCCAGCGTTACCTGGGAAATCCTATTATCTAACGAATGAACTTTGATTTTTTGATTTCAGATGATCTAGCACCAAGTTATGATGGACACCGCAATTCTACTTTTTTCCGAGACACGTCCGAATAATTGTTGCCATTGCCGTATTTTTTAATATTTCTTCTTAAAAATTAAACACCATATTTTTCAAATGTCATACTTTAATGTACCATTGGTTTTAATAAAGAGATTTTAACTGTGTCGTCACAAAAAATTCACAAAAACATGCCTATTTTTGTACGAATTAACCTTACCCCCCCCCTTAAATAGGTTTGGATATTATAGTAGTTCGGGGTATTTTGGCAGATAACAGATAATACAGGTACAAAAAAATGAGTTAGTAGAACGTAATAAAAACAAACCTGATTTTTTTATATGTTTAACGGGACGGTACTATACACTCATATTGATCATTGCTATACGCTTTTTGCGGGATATTTGTTCCGCTAGACGCTTTGAAGCTCTATAAACAATCGTGTCAAACCTGAATTTGGTTCGGGTCACTATTTATTAATATTACCTGATAACTTATATTTTAAAGTTTTACTTATTCATTTTTTGTACCTATATTACCTGTTATCTGCCAAAATCCCCCGAACTCAAATGTCATTATATCCAAACCTTCTTACCTACTATACTGTATATGTCAGGCTTGATACTATAACTTAACGCTTGCTCCTGGTCTATCTTATTAGTCTCGTCTATTTTGTGACAATCTCCAATTATAAAAATATTGTTAGCCCGACACAAGACTATAGAAGGTAAGATAAAAAAAACTCTTATAAAATTTTCTATCGTGACAAATTTTATGGGTGAACCGATTGAATAAATGATCATTCAATTAGGTGAAAAATATAAATTATGTTATCTCCACATTAGTATAGTATCTCTACATAATTTATGATTTCATATTTTACTTTAAGTTTATGTTTTTCACCATCTCCACGACTTTGACGCCAAATTCATCAATAATATAAGATATTTTAAGGTTGTACAATTATTTTCATGATTAATATAATGAAAAAAAATATTTTCGGTACAAGTCTAAGTTTCCTTAGCTACATGATGTATTGTTATATTGTTCAGATATTACTAATGTGTTTCAAGCCTCTAATAGCAGCGGAGTGACGCACCACAATCTCATCGGTTTTCCATTATTTCTTCTGTATCAAGCCTAGTCTTCAACCCCAATACCTACAAATCAGGGGGTGTTCCCTCCTCAAAATTCTGGCAATCCCTTATATATTAAACTTTTAGTTAGGTACGTCATAAATACAAGGCTAATCTACCCTAAAGGCGCATAGATTTTTGACAAGATAGACTTGGCAATACCTTTATGAAGCATTCCTGTATTAAGCAAGTCACGAATGCTGTAGTGCGTAAAAGGGAGGAAATTTTGTATGATTTTTATATATTCAAGTGCTGATTTTGAATCTCACATGATTTTAATGTAACTCACCATTTTTAGAGATTGTTGTTTATTTATTTTATTTTATTTTTAACGAGACAAAAACAGAATACTGAGTACAAAATACAAAAAAAAAAAAAGTTTCTACATATTTGCTTTTTAGTTCTACATTTTAAATGCGGGACTAGCTGTAACCCGACAAAAATTACCGTATTTTTACATGTCGGTACCTAAGGAATAGATTCTTATTCCTACATACTACATACGTATTTATTTATTTTATTTTTTTTAAAAATTCGTGAAAAATATATATTTTTTTAAAATAGATTTTGGGGAAAAATATTTTCGGAAAAAAGATTTTTGGGAAAAAAATCAGCGGCAGTTCTACGTAAATCATCTTTCTTTAAATAAACTATTCTTGTTATAAAATTGAAAGCATTTTGAATTATATAAGTACATAAAAAAGTTTTTATGTACTTATATAATTCAAGTTACTAAAAGTTTCACTGACCTAAATAAAAAAATATTATTTTAAAAAGATGATCAAGCTTGCAGATTGGACAAAAATGGGACGGCAGCGCTTCTAGTCTTAAAAGATCAGTCATCTCACTTAGATATCTCTACCACCAAATAAACATATTGTCAAGAGACTTGGCTGTGGTAGGCAAAAGATTAATTTAATACCAAAAAAAAGTCACTGCGCACGAGTTTAATCGGAGTACTGTTCTTAAATTTGGAGTCACTAAACGTTTCCAGACTATTACATTCAATTATAATCACACAATTTCTTAATTCGCACTATTTCACGCTTTTATTTTCCTTCGATCACTTTCTGGTAAACTTCGCTCAATATCCGTTAGTAGAAAAACTTTTCACCCTAGTAGGAACATTATTTATTTATTATCGCTGGTATCACTAACGCTGACCATACTGCGGTCGCGTTGTTGCTAATATCGGGTGCGTTAACCGTCACTAATGACTGATTCTGCGTCTCATCACGCCCTTGTGTTTATAGGTGACATCGCGTACTAGATCTTTCAACAACAACAAATTTTCCGTAGATTACGAGAAGCTTGTGGGGCGTTCTGAATGATTCCAAAGTGTTTTTGTAGTGCGTCCCAGTATGTCATGGAATTTTCGAGAGAACTCGATCGTGTTGCCCTCGAGATGCTCTGACAGTGCCCAAATATCTCATTACAATATTAAATACCTATAATTTCCTGTACAGGGTTGCATTTAAACATTTTGACAAAAGATCCATTTCAGTACTGATTATAAATAATTAAGGTGAACAGATGCATAAAAAATTTTGGTGTATAAAATTTAGAAATCTGGAAATCCACTAAACTGTTGAAATCCCAGACAATCGTCAAGGCCAATCTCCGCTGTATCAATCCACGATGCAAGTTTCCAGCCTGGTTTCCATTTTCTGTAAAAAACAAACCAGGAGTTAATTCTGTTGCAAGATCTCTCGGTTCAGGACGGAAAATTGTTTACCGACAGAACTCGGTTTTGTGATCTCACAAGAACTATTTTTGAAGACGAACACAGCTAAATTCCTGGTTAATAAGTACGGAATATTATTATTTCACGTAAACTAAGATATTTTTTTAATGAAGTGTTGAAAAATGTTATACAAATCGTTGTTTTTTTTTGTATTTTTACACACTTTTTTATAGTATTTTTAATATACCCATGTATTTTAGTGCTTACTTATCGATGGTGCGTGTCCATGGAATGAGACATCAAGAGATAAATCTCAATACCGTGAACACACATGTTATATTTTGATCATAAATAAAATGGATGCCCTTTGAATACACTTATATACTATTTAGACAATCAAATCCAAACGACTGCCGATTCCACTCTGCGGTCAATCAGTCCTTCATCCTCGCCAGTAGTAGGACGGCGGTCACTAATAAATTTAAGTTATGCATATTATACTTCAACTTAACAACGTATTCGAAGTGCATCCTTATATACCAACGGCACCTACCATATTAAGATCTTTTTTTTTTTAGTGTTGTTTGTACTGTAACGAGGTTAAAAAGAATCACGCATTTCTGTCAAGTGACAGTTGTTTGAAATGATTACAATACTACCGAAGATACCAGAACGGCCTAGCATAACCTACGGCTTACGACAAACATCCTCAAAAGTCTGGAAACGTTCTGAAAAGTTCTCGCAAACGCGAGAAACGTCTCGTAATTTCGATGTCAGCATTAGCGAATATAAATACGGCACACGGGAGTAAGGACGCGCGCGTTTGACAGCGATAATAGAAGCGAAGGTAGCCTCAAGTCACGAGTTGCCAGGACTGCCAGGCGAGCCGTAAGTCGACAGCGAAGATTCTGGAAAGTTCTTAAGCGAAATTAATAAGTGCGGAAATTGGATGGAATATTCTAGTGAATAGTGAATAAAGTATTAAAGCGAATATAAAGTGTCTATTTACGAGTGATAAATTTTCGAAACAGTTTAATTTAAGGAAAAGTAAATAGTGATATGTACGTGACCTTGTACGTTTGAATAATTAATAATTCAGTAATCAATAAATCCGTTATTAAATCCCAGCGTTTTCATAAATTTCTCATGCAGCCACGACACGTGAAAGTACTGTATAAAGAAAAAAACACATTATCTTACATTTTATCTTACAGGGGACTTTAAAAGTTTGTATTGGGAGCCAATAGCCTTTTTTTAAACATGACTGGGTATTCTATGGAATACCTATATTAAACAGTTTGACAAAAACATATCATCAACTTATAAAAAAATGTGTCTTCAACATTTAATTCCTTATTTCACTGTGTGATTCAGATAATGTCTTTATATATATTTTTAATAACAATTCTATCCTTGTCTGGTACACGAGATACCGGCATTTGAAATCTCTACCCGATAGATCAGTAATAAATGTCAGGAGGAGACTTTAGGAGGAGAACCTTGTAGGAATTCGGGGATCCAGAATAATTCAATGTTCCTTTTTCAAAATAATTTATTGACTTGTAATTATGAAAGTTGTTACTGATTTGATAATTGATTTGTAAGTGGGCGCACCAATATGGCTCATCCCTATTAGAACAAATAAAAAGATGGGTGGTTTCAAACGGTTTGTTACGCACGCAATCCAAGGTCACTTATCCGTGACACGTTATCTCTCTAGAGAATTCCGTAACATTCCATTATGTAGTAAAATACACGTCAGAAGAGTCTAAAACATGCTACAGGCGTCTTGTTATCCCTAGAACAAATCTGACTGAGGAATTCAGATGTAAAAGGCGTCACGTGACGCGGGCTACGGCTATTCAGTTTATGATGATCACAAGGTGACATCTTCTTAGCGTAAACAAGTGTGATCAGTGATTCATGATATTGCAACATGCGAAATTAGTAAGCGAGCGAACTCAGTGTGACTACCAGTGACACCAACGAAATAAAAGAAGAATACCGATCGAGTATTTTCGACGAGCGAACATTGAACGGAATTTACGAGAAGTGATCTAAACGATAGAGACAGCGTTAATTAGTATGAATTAAGGAATCGTTTAATTATAAATGGGTGAAATATTCGGAAGACATTTAGCGACAATAAAATTACGAACAGTACTACAATTTAACTCGTGTTTGTGACTTTCTTTGGTAACAAATTAAACTAAATAAATTTCCAATATTTTAATTTGCCTCCAAAAGACACGTCCCGTGACGAAATTCTCAGATTATTTGTGTCGACCGACGCTAGCAAAAACCCTATGCTAACTGCACGCTAGTTAAAAGAAGAGAGAGAGCGAGAATAAGCGCTCCCCTTTTTATAGCATTGCCACTTTGTACTCCCGTTAAGGTGCCCGGCCAGAATATATAAACCATATATAATTTAATCAATGTCTCAGAGAGCGAATGAGAAAATTTTTAAAAGGATGACATTTTTATTTCTTTGTATTTATTATCTGAATCGAAAATTGCGCATATCTTGAGCACACCACCAGGAGGAGCCGTGGTACGAAGCGTGGTCGTAAAATGAATATGTTTAAAAATATGATGAGTTATGACTTTGGAAATAGATTTGTAAACATCCCCTTAGACTGACCACTGACGTCATAACGCACCCATTTAACTCGCGCAATCCAGTACCTACTAAAATATAATATTAACTAGACGTCATCACTGTAATAGCGTCATCGTAATCGATGATAGAATAAGTACGTATTAAATCTCCACATGTAAATCGCCTTTATAGAATATAATATTGTCACAAGAGTCTAAAACAATGCTAACTGCACTTTATCCTAGTTTCTCAACGGTCCACACAAACCTAGAAGCAACTGGACTGTTCTGGAAATCACTAAAACTATGGAAAAACAAGTCGAAAATTCGCGAAACTGACATTTAAATACGTGAGAAACAGTTAGTTATTTCTGACAGGGACATTTTATTGTGACGAGCTTGTTTATTGTGACATTTCGGCGATCCCACAGAAATCGGGGGCGAGTGCGACCAGCGATAATAAATAAAGAGGAAAGGCGTTCTCAGTTTTTTACGGCCGTTCAGAATCTTCTGTGTGTAATTTTCTGGGATATTCTGCCGTGTATAATCTGGCCTCTCTGGCCGACGTTTCGAATCCCATTGCAGGGTCCATCATCAGGGCTGGTGTCATCCCCAATGATGGACCCCGCACCACGACCCCTTGCCAATGTGAATAAAAATTTTACTATGCCACAATTTATTTATTTATTTAAACAGACCTAACAGAATTCAAAACACAGGCTTTGCCTTTGAGCCTAACACAGAGTATCTCGTAGCTAGTAGCAGAAACTTCTGGGAAGTATTCCTCATTCAAATTTGAATGGAAAATATTATTCATACTTTGCGGGAAATGTTACGGAGATAAGCGACATCAAAGTTTTCATTTTCTTTTCAAAATTTCTCGCTTATCTTTTGTAGAACCTTACGATAGCACGAAATGAATTAATATCGAATGTTGAAAATTCATTCGCAGGCTGTAGGCCTCCACAAGGAACAAAAATGTGAGCAATCTAATTTTTTTTGTCTAATCGGATTAATCGTTACATTCACTTGTTTTGTTCTACTTACCTAAAAACATTCTAGCGAAATTCTTTGCTGGGACTAAATGATCAAAATGTAAGCAATGTTATGTTTTCTTTGAATATCTAATTTCTAAACATTCACACACATCAGGACAAGCATTAGTTGTTTCAATTAATCAAATTTTTAAAAGCTTCCTTATAAAAAAGCTGCGAGTATATAATATGCGGCTCGTAGATTTCATCTAAAATGGATGCCGTACGAGTAAAAGATGAGAAGAGCTAAAAGAAAAATAACCACTTCTCTAACATGTCTGTTGATAGATTAAATGTATCTACTGAATCTATTTCCTATTTCCAAACTGCCCATTAATGCTGAATGGGACACCTGCATCAATACGATACGAAATGTACTACAGAACATCTTAAAACTACATCAAAGCAAAATTTGATTTTTTTATCCCACACATTAAAGATCGCTGTTTACATCGATTGCAATCTATTTCTGAAGAGAAGCTGTGTGATACGAGAGGAAACGAAGAATACTAATTAGTCAGGTATACGCGACAAAAAACAAATTCGTATTTTTCTGATGCCCCATCCATTCAACGGACCTTGGACATCATGTTGGCTGTGAATTCTATGGTCGCCTTTGCTGCTTCTCTGTCGGGCTATCGAGTAGCACGCACACGCATTATAATATATCAAGGTATCGTTTTCTTTTTATTTATTAGATTGTTGATGATATGTACATTATTCTTTATACTAAATAAACTCGAAACCCAACAGATGCAGAAAGGGATGGAAAGTCGAAGTTAAGCTTTGATCCATAATAGTTCCGCCATAGGGTGGGTCTCCGCCCCCTTCTGCTTCTTATAAGCTTAACCCGGAATAGTTGTACACTAGACTGGCCAAACCACTGTCCCAAGTTTTTCAGCCACGAGGTTATCCTTCTTCCAGGGTCCCGACTTCTGGCATCTTTCCCTGCACTTTCTTTCTGGATAGCTCATCATATGATGAGTCTCATCATCTATTTTATTCTTCCTTTCTGGGTTTCAATCCGTGGGATTGGTTTGCAGCAAAGCACATCTCCTTCTCCATTCTGCTCGGTCTCCGGCGATCCTCTTCAGCTCTGTGTAGGAGGCATAATTCATATCTTGGCACACTTGCTCAAGATATTCACGGCGAGGGTGCACCCTGGCAATCTTTCCCTCTACCATTTCCTCCAGTATAGTCTTGAGCAGATTTTATATAACTAGGACGACATTTATAACTAAATCATAAACTACTTGGACATATACGTAACGAGAGTCCACATACAACGGGCATGCTGAATTACTAATAAGTAGTGATATTTTTTCTGCACCCCCTTATACCTATACAGTAGAATAATATACTAATCATTCTAGGGTGGGAAAAACGAAGCTGCTGAGATGTGTAAATAATCAATAGAATTTATTTTGCAGTGCTTACAATGAGTACAAAATTTTGACTTAAAGAACCCTTGAGAACCATCTAAAAATATCACTAAGCTTTTAGAAACATACAGAATCATTGAAATCATAATTAACTTGAAAAAACCAAAATATAACGCATTGAAGCCACTATTCAGATATAATTTTTATAGATTGGCTACGAAATGTCTGCAACCAGGATAGTTAAGATTGTTTTTTTCCGCAGATTTTCCACTGAAAAATCTTACATGGAGGCCGAAAAGCTCAGAAAAACCATTGCCCTGGGATGGCTAGTAATACATAATTTGTATTGGTGTTCGTCCGGTTTCAGGCATTCTGACTACGCAATCTTCGAAACTATCGGGTATGATGGGTTCATTAATTTGTGCGTCTCCAAGCACATTATCATTCGTACATTTATCTTGCCATTTAAATCATAAACAACCATAGTTAATAAACGGCTAACACCGATACTACTACCTCAATGAAAAAAATAGATATTTCCGCGTTTTATCAAGCGTCAAAAGATGGACACCCACGGTTAAAAGCAGAGTTTCTCCTATTTTTAATGTTAAAAGTCAATCTTTAACAGAATGCTAAGTGGCAGTATACTATTTTTGTTATAAAAAGTCTCACAAGAGTTTGTAGCGGGGTGAAAAATATTTCTCTCAAAGCGGCATTAAACCAACTCTCCCTATTTGTTTAAGGGTTTCAACCACTCTAGCGATCATCCAAGTGAATCCTTATTCATGGCGTAAGCGCTTTGATTTTAATACGGGCATAATAACTTTATTTAGAATCAAGCAAGTAGTGGCAGAAAAAGTTCATTATTTTTCTAAAAAATGGTCGGAAATGAAGTTTTTCTTTGCTTTTATTACAGATGTGAACGGAGCTATGTATATCTATAATGAACTGTGTGGCTGTATTTAAAGATTAAAGGAAAAGAAGATGAGACTGGGGGATGAAACAGAGCCTGATGATGCAGTTCACTGAACAGTGTCATTTATCAAGGAGTCTTTAATACTGAATGGTCTAGGTTGAAACATAGCGATCAAACTCTACTCTAATATAATGTTTTACCAGAATATAAACAATGAATGGAGAAGAAATGCTCAAAAATACCAGACAATTTAATTAAGCTTCTTGTCTAATGCCATCACTAATTTGAAAGTGATCCGACATTTTTTTAACGTCTCTCACTTTGCTGTGAGTACAATCATTGTAGAGTTTACGAGTGCTGCCAATTTAATTAGTTGAGACCTCTTTATTGAATAATAGGGCTTCTAAAAGTCAATGAAAGCTTCGTGCAGCGTATGGACGTAGACCCAATATTTTTCCATTATATTTATGGTCTTTGTAATACGGAGTGATCCCGATTCCTTTCGTAGCGCATACATATAATTTTTGGGACTTATATATGATATACCTAGCCCACCGCTACCAGTCACTATAACGGAGACTTTGGATTGTAACTGTTATTAAAACTCGGAGACTCAGTGAGTTTATTTTGAGAAGTCCTTATTTTCTTTTTCTGTCTTTCTGGCACCTAAGTGCGACAAGACAAACAGATCTATTTTTAAGTAGGTATCATTGTTGATAAAACATTGTACTTTACCGCAATTTATTTATTTCCTTTTTTATGGATGTTTCCACTTATCTAGAAGTTGTTCGTTTTTCCAAATTTTACTCGCAATGGAAAGAAGTTCTTTCGCTAACTTATTTCCCCGTTTCAGAAGTTCTGCGGATATTCCAACTAAAGTAACTGCTATGTCGATTGGTAATGAAAGCCTTTGATTAAACTGGACCGGGAAGGGAGGAAATACGTTTTTTCGATACAACCCCGTACAATAGTTACAGATTTTTTACTTGAACTCTGATTTGCGTAAATATAGAATATTTTTGATATGTGTGGCTCCTTCAGGGATCTGACAAATGTCCCTTGTATATCAGTGTAATGTAAGAATGGCACGCATATAAGATGTATGCATTTCATTTGATCTGACTATGTGGGGTATATTCGGTGAGTGGCTTTTTACACGTTTGGGGCCGTTTGGTCAATCCCGTTCTCTTTTGGTTCTGATACGAGTTGTTCGTGGGAGATACTGTCGAGTACTTCCCTCGAATCGATGAAGATACCTGAATATTTTACGGTTGCAGCTTGTTTAGGTACATATCCCCCCCAGTGAAGCCGAATGGGTTCTCATTTATTGTAGAATTGTCTTTTGTGATTGAGTTTGGTCTCTTTTGACTACATATTCTATATTATCACTAGCAGGAAAGCAATCGGCTTCGCCGATTGCTTACTGCTAGGCCCTGCGGGAGGATATTGTGGCCGCTTCGCGGCCAATTGTGTTTTCTGTGCAACAAACACAATTGTTTACCTATGCCTACGTCAGCCGCTTCGCGGCCAATTGTATCTGGCAAACTTCCGTTTTTGCTATTGTGGCCGCTTCGCGGCCAAATGTGTTTGCTGTGCAGCAAACACAATTGTTTACCTATGCCTACGTCAGCCGCTTCGCGGTCAATTGTATCTGGTAAATTTCCACTTTTAATTACGGGTAGTTTAGATATAATTAAGACAAAGTATTTATTCAAAATTTCTAAACAATTAATAAGTCAGAGCGGAATAAACCATAGTTCGATAGGTAGGTACCTACTCTCTTCTCTTCTCGCAGTGTTGATTACTTTTATACAACATTATAAAAAATTAATCTTTGTTTAATTTTAGCATAAACAAATTTGAATGTTCAAAACCAAAAATGTAATTAAAATTTCAACAAAAAAAATATTCTCGACCGTAAAAAAAAAATCGATCCTGCCAGGATTCGAACCTGGCATCTTCTGATCCGCAGTCAGACGTGTTATTCATTGCGCCACAGGACCCGATAAACAACGCGGCAAAATTATTGTATACAAATAGAAATCATCATCCATATGCAGAAACGTACGACATTGGTTGGAGTAATTATAATATAGATTTACTTGACTGTATTGTATTATTAATTAAGATTTTTTATACATTAGATCAATTTCTCATTGTCTAATAAATTATATTACCTACCTATATGATTGTAAGTGGTTATCCCTCACCACACACAAGAATCGTAATTCTTTTTGGTGAGGTGTATACATACAAAAAAAATGAATTGTAAATATTTTCAAGGTGACTTTGTAATAAATTATTACATATATTATTTATTAAATTTAAAAAAAATTAAATGTCTCATATGGTACGAACTGTTTTTTTTTGGTTGGTTTACAATGGTTTCCAATGATTTCCTTTTAAAAGTTAAGGCGTGCGTTGTCATGGAGGACGTGGTCGGTGAGAGGATTGCGAAGTGGTGGAACGATGTTGACTCTATACCCGCTTTTAATCTTGTCATGTCTACATGTAAGGTCATGACACGTAGAGGGAAGGCATCACCATAGATTCCATTTATTATTCCGTCAGACAAGGCCTGCGAGAGATTTTAGGAATGTTTGAGCGTGTATAAGGATAATCAGACCATCAGCTTCGTCTAATTACTTCCTGTTATTGTTTTTATGATGCCTAACGAGTCTGGCCCAGGTTCAAATATCCCTAGAATAAAAACAGTCTATATAATACGTAAATAAATGTTTTTATTTACGTATTATTTATCCACCAACAACCAACGATTGAATGGCTGTTTTACCGATTTATGTTCTGATTACTTTCCTCTTTAAAATAAATCAGATGCTTTACTTATAAAGAGACGTCACTAATTACCATAGTAAAAAAACAGGTTTCAAAAATAAAATCAGGATTTCAAATGAGAACTTTATAGCGTAACTTTTGCGGATGGAGCGTTACCCAATTACGCTCTAACACCCTACAACATTGGTTCCCAAAGTTGACTGGACTTCCAAATATAATCGAAATTTTTGATTACGAAAAATGTTTATATGTGATATTTTAATGAAGGATGAATTTGTTGCCTATTTTTGTCATAACAGCATCAGCGGTGACTTTAATTTTAGTCACTTTTAATCGCAGTGAATTAGATACGTCCAAATTATTTCTGTGTTTAGTCTTAAAAGAAACCATAGCAGAAAATTCCAGTTCACATAAAGTAGTGAAGGGGAGGAGGTCTTTCATGGCTTCGTCAGGCAAGCAGGGATAAGTATCAGCAACTGAAAGCCAGAATTTTGCTAATTGCTTGCGATTAAAAGTATTTTTCAGCGACGTATCTTCTGATAAATCAATAAGCTCTTCACTTGCTTTTGTTGACATTTCAGTCGGTATGTTGTCTTGAAATGTTTCCCAAACTATGGGTCGCGACCCATAGTTTGGGAAACACTTCCCCACAATACTCTCGTCAAATTTGATTAATAAAATCATATTTACGTCTTCCAGTTGAAATTATCAATAAATTATGTTCTCGAAACTTAAATTTGCTGTAGTTATTCCCAATTTGGGTATACAAATCACATAAATGAAAACTGGACGGTTTTGGATAACACTCTGTTTATAGCTGAATCTTGTGCCGACCGACGCCTAGCTAGAACCCAATGTATAGCCACCCGTGAACAGTCTGGTTAGTGAAAGAAAGAGGTGGAGAGCACGCGCTCCTACCTATTTATGCTATATCCCCCACCTTCGGGTCAGGGTGGCCAGCCTCAAAATACACCACATTTACAAAGAAAATGATTTATTTATTACCTTGACGGCCGACACATATCTCAATCCTCTGATATTCAGCTGTTTCCTTAAATTTTTCCAGTACGGGTCTTCTACATGCGTTTGTGTACCTCGATTAATCGAATACATACACGAAACGCTAGTTGGCACTATCGCGAGATATTGAAAATGCAAAATATGTCCAGCATCATCGTCCAGAACACTCCTGCCCCCAACTCCTTCCAAGCTTCTCCATTGTCTGCCTTCTACTGCCTTTGGTCCGAGGCTTCCACTCGCTTTCCTTTTTAGTGCATTAGTTCTTCTCTCATCTCATGAAATGCCACGCCCATTGCCATTTCCCGCCCAATTTCCTACGTGTTTGAACCCAGTTATCATCTAAAGATTTATTATTTATTTGATAAACATGATTTATTATGATAAACTCTCCCGGTTTTTTAAATTATTTTTTATAATTTTATATGCATTAGCAAACTCTGTAATCCCTAGACTACACTCATTAGGGAATGAACATGCAGAGGCGGCTGACATTTTTGCTGATATAACTGTGAATAGGACAAAGTTGATACACTTCTTTACATCTCAACGAAATGGAAATAGATAATAAATTTTTCTTTTTCTTCTTACTTAAACTTCTCTTTTAAATTTAGACAAATCTATAAAATGTCATTAAATATTTTTAACTGCAATGTATTTCTTCTTCTTCTTACTACTAACAATCATTTTCTTCTCACAATTTAAACTTCTCTTTTTATTTTACACAAATCTATAAGATGTAGGTACTTGAACCTTTTTAACTACAATTTACACAAATCTATTATATGCACTTGAATTTTTTAACAGCAATCTAAATTTACACAATTCATCATGTTTTAACTGTACATCTGTCTTACGTTATTTTTTTAAATTTATGTTTTGTATATTTTGTAAAAG